>CM045733.1:66300000-66420000 GCA_024760905.1 Plotosus lineatus | reverse complement strand
GTCCTGCTCTGATTCGCACTAACAAAATATCGAAATTATAATCGCATGCACAATTTTGTATGCTTTCTTTTTAATCAAATAATAAATTGTACTTTTAAAAAGCCTCATGTGTTGTTTATTCAAGATTATTCAGTGAGTATTACTGTGGATGGAAAGTAGCCAATAAACAGCAGGTTTCTTCCTCAGACAACACACAGGAATGGATGCAACACATGTATGAGAAGTGTGGAGACAGCAGAGTGTGATGAGTAGTGAAGCAAAAATGCAGCTGGGGAATCTTGTCAGAGGAATCAAAGTCTGACAAGTTGAAGGGAATGATTCAAATGCAATAAATAAATAAATAAATAAATAAACCCACATGCAGGGGGATTTCACTTCCCAAGGTTGGGGGTGGACAGCAGAGCCTGATGCATTCCTTTAGATTATTGAATTCCTGCCGAGGCAAAAGTAAAGAATACATATACACGAAACCTCATTAACATTGTTTGCTTGCCTTACATCTCGAATTGTATGGAATCCATAAGCATCACTTTCATATGTAAAAATACTTATAGATTCTGTGTCAGATTGATATTCCTAACAGGATCAATTGCCATGCAGGAAGCATGCAAGAGTCAGACCCTGTTTATTTCAAAAAGAGCTCTTTTGGAGTGTAGATATGTATATAGATAGATATTTAATATTCATGTATAAAAAAGTGTTTTATATTTTAAAAGCATGTTTAAAAAGATTTTTTTTTTCTTATACCAAAAGCATTTGCCAGTATTTTGTCAGCATATGGTAGAGGGGATGCAAGTGATCATTACATTCTTTCTTCATTTTTTAAAAAAAACATTTTGATAAAAAATGTAACTCTGAAACATTCATTTATTTGCTAAAAAGGCTGTATTGAGCTGTGATCACAGGAAGGCTGGAGCCTATCTTAGCCAATTCTGGGCACAGGGGGGGGGGGTGTTCACAACAAACATCTCCCCAGTCAACTGAATAGGTAACACACACACACACACACACACACACACACACACACACACACACACACACACACACACACAATCAAAACCATTAATACAATAACACTTACAATTCAAAATCAATTTTGGAATGCCCAATTTAGTTATTGTTAATGTATTTTCACAATGGGAGAAGAACCTGGGGAACCCACACATGCATTTTAAGAGCATATAAACTGCACTTGGAAACACCCTTGCTCAGCCTGAGACTAAAAATCAGGACCTTTTTGCTGTAAGGCAATATGGACCACTCCCAATACAACAAAGGACATCAACAGAGTAAAAATTAAAAAAGGTTTTAGACATGCCATATTAATCAAAGAATGAGCTAAGTGTTTAACAAACAATTCTTTATTGTCAAAGTACTTTTACATACATTGAAATTTGGTTTGTGCTCTGGGCACCTGTCGCCACTGTGCAGCGCCAGTTATTGCGTTGTTCTATCCTTTTGATGCTGAGCGCCAAGCAGGAAGCAACAACTACCAAATTTTAACGTCTTATGGTATGACACGGCCAGATTCGAACTCCGACCTTCCGGAGGATAAAGCGGACGCTCTACCAACTGAGCTAAATCCCCGGTTACTTTTCAATAACCAACACACATACAAATCAGGAAGGGCAGCGTTTGTTTATTTGCTAAGCTACTACTTACATTATAGTTTTATTCAAAATCTTCTTCTTTTCCTTTCGGCTTTTCCCTTCAGGGGGCGCCACAGCGAATCATCTGCCTCCATCTCACCCTATCCTTTGCATCTTCTTCTCTTACACCAACGACCTTCATGTCCTCCTTCACCACATCCATGAATCTCCTCTTTGGTCTTCCTCTGGGCCTTTTGCCTGGTAGTTCCAGCCTCATCATCCTACTACCAATATACTCACTATCCCTCCTCTGCACATGTCCAAACCATCTCAATCTAGCCTCTCTGACTTTGTCTCCAAAACATCTTACATGTGCTGTCCCTCTGATGTCCTCATTCCTAATCTTATCCATCCTCGTTACTCCCAAAGAGAACCTCAACATTTTCAATAGTTTTATTCAAAATGATTTACTGAATAAAACCCAGACCTGTGTGTAGGCAAACTGACCTGGCTGGTTAGTCGAATGTCTGTGGGTAAGTCACCCTTCTTTTTAATCATTGCTGTAACCGCTTAATCTTAATTAGGGTGGCGGGGAGGCTGGCGCACCTCCCAGCTGACTCCAGGCGAGGGCAGAGTACACCCTGGACAACTCACCAAGCCATTGCAGGGCGGAAACACACTGACGGCTTTGCAGCTACACTTTATAAAAGTCAGCAATGGTTCTTTTACATGCCTCACACCATAGACAGTGAGAGACATAGCCGGCCTTTGATAACCCAGTTAGCTAGACTGAGGGGAGGGGGGGCAGTGATAAACCGAGGTGAGTGGGGCTTGAACCCCCAACATTAGGATCAGTGATCCAGTGCCGTGTACCACTAGGCCACCACTGCAGGTTTTTTAAGCACAGCTAAGAATTATTTCAGCTGAAACAGTGAACAGCATCATATGATGTCTGTTTCAGCCACTGATCTAAAGAAAAAAAGAAAAATGGATTGAGCATCTGTGGTCATATAATGAAGCCAGAAGACTGGCATGGTGTCCATCTTGAAACACCCAAATCCGTGACACAAGCGTGCCTGAGAGAACGGCCGATGTAAGAAAGCCAGCAGAAGGATATACATTACATATCTAAAGGCCTTTCATTACCCTACAGGTATATTTTGCAAGTTGTCTGAAATATTGGTGCATGTTTTGTTGTTTGCTTGTTTCTTTAAGTTACAGCTTGTTGTGAGCAGGTATGCAACCCTGATTGGCGAGATTATAAGACATATGATTTCTTTCTAGAACAAACTCTATTCATGATGTCTTGAGAAGTTCCTGACAGTGACTTCCAGAGAAGATTTTCACATCCAGCTCATGGGCTTGTCTTTAAGACTGTCAACAAGAATTGTAATGATGTTATACTTGTTCTCGGAATACTTGTTTTTCACTCGAATGTTTTAACTTTTTGTTTAAATAAATCTGGTTTTTCGATGAGCATAATTTATTTTTCGTTTTAATTTTCTTTGGGATTATGAACTGTACATGTGACAATTGCAGTAGATAATATGTATTTCTTTTCGAGTGTTGGAAGATGTTTGATTCTTGAGAAGGAAGCTGAAACTTCAATAGAAGTCATATTCTTCTCTGCAGGTGCCTTTCGATTTTTTGTCAGAGTAAAACATGATGGTAAAGTGAGAATATGCTTATTTAATTAATCTGTCTGTCTTCCTTTCGGCTTTTTCCCTTTTTACTCGGGAGTCGCCACAGCGAATCATCTGATTCGCACGTTTGATTTGGCAGAGGTTTTTTTTTTTTTTTTTTAACGTCGGATGCCCTTCCTGTCACAACCCTTTTAGCAAGGGAGAGAAAAACGCTGACGGCTTTGCAGCTACTCTTTACGGAAGTCAGCAATGGTTCTTTTACATGCCTCACACCATAGACAGTGAGAGACATGGCCCGCCTTTGATAACCCAGTTAGCCGCACTTTAATTAATCTTCTTTTCCTTTCGGCTGTTCCCTTCAGGGGTCGCCACAGCGAATCATCTGCCTCCATCTCTCCCTATCCTCTGCATCTTCTTCTCTTACACCAACGACCTTCATGTCCTCCTTCACCACATCCATGAATCGTCTCTTTGGTCTTCCTCTAGACCTTCTGCCTGGTGGTTCCAGCCTCAGCATCCTATTACCAATATACTCACTATCCCTCCTCTGTACATGTCCAAACCATCTCAATCTAGCCTCTCTGACTTTGTCTCCAAAACATCTTACATGTGCTGTCCCTCTGATGTACTCATTTCTGATCCTATCCATCCTCGTTACTCCCAAAGAGAACCTCAACATTTTCATCTCTGCTACCTCCAGCTCTGCCTCCTGTCTTTTCCCCAGGGCCACTGTCTCTAAACCATACAACATCGCTGGCCTCAACACCGTCTTGTACACTTTTCCACTTTAATTAATAACAGTAAAAAAAAAAAAAAATTGAATTACTTGTGAAATGTTTTCTGCTGTGATGATTCTTCAATGTTATGTTTATTGCCAGTTCAAATTGTACAATTACATGCCCAGCAGGTCAGTTGTAAAAATACAATGAATTAGAATTGTGCTGTTTAATTGTCAGTGTCAAAAATTCGTGCCTGGACCACTGGGATGCTCAGTATTGTTGTTATTATTATTATTATTATTATTATTATTATTATTATTATTATTATTATTATTATTATTATTATTATTATAATCAGTGGTATCAGCCTGTATATATTTGAAGTGTGGAAGCAGTTGTACCTTGGGGGAAATAATCTTGATTGGTTGACATGATTAACTGTGAGAAAGTGTCCACTGAGCATACATTCTAAAAAGACTGAATGTAGTAAGCCCACCCACCTCAACCCGCAAACAAACAATTGCTAGGAACTATTGTAAACACTTTAAAAAAAAAGGGCCCCAGAGTGGGGTATCAACAAGGTGCATGACTATGAACATGGAGATCACAAGTTCACATCCAGTTTAATATGGATTATGCATTGCATGCCATGGAAGAGGTGTGTTCCCTTGTCCCTTCCTGGTCAGTGGTGGTCATCTGATAGAGAAGAAAATACCTGATGGGTGGGAATTGGATACAACTAAATTGGGGGTGGGGCGTGTTTACAATATCCAAACAAATATTGGTGTGAAGTCAATTTCACATGAACTTTGATGCCCCAAAAGAAATGGGGTTATCTGTCATCAAAGATGCAATGTTTATTACAATGTTCATTTTATGCAAGGGGCAGTGGTGGCTTAGTGGTATATGGTGCTGGATTGCTGATCCAAAGGTTGGGGGTTCAAGCCCTACTTTCAGCAGGTTGTCACCCCTCCCCCCCCCCCCCCCCCACCCAATGCAGCTAACTGGGCTATCAAAGACTAGTCATGTCTCTCACCATGTTCATGTAAAAGAACCAGTGCTGACTTTCGTAAAGTGTAGCTGCAAAGCTGTCAGCGAGTTTCCAGCCTGCCATGGCCTGGTGAGCTGTCCAGGGTGCCAGCCTCCCTGCAACCCTAATTAGGATGAAGTGGTTTTCAAAAAAAAAAAAAAAACAAACAAAAAAAAAACTGAACATTTTATGCAATGATATGCAATGTTAAACGTTGACTTACATCTAAAGATGAAATTTTGAATCTGTCAATCTCGAAATCAAATTTATTAAGTGTATATTAAAAATAATAAATAATAAAGGAATTGGATTTGCCATCCCAATACTTTCAGAAAGGACTGGATATAAAATACAAATAAAATAAAACAACTCTTGCAAGGTTATTTGCTTTCTGAACAGCATTTCCAGGAGAGCCCCACAAATGATTGTGCATTGATTTACCACTTCTTTGCGCTGCTGTCCTTCACATGTACTGATAATATTTCAGCAGAGCTGAGGGTGAAGGTGACTAGCTTGATTTAAAATTACTTTGATTAATTTCACTCGTCCTCGACTTGAGCTTCACAGGTTAGAGCAAGTTTTTATTTCTTGCCCCCTTGGAAAAATATCTTAGGTATGTTCTTGGGTAGATATGTAAGTAATTAGCTTTTTACTCAAAATGATAAAGATAATCATTCTGGTTTCTATCAAAAGTGAGCAATTATTATGAAGCAGTTTCACTTCACTCCACTCCAAAGGCACTATTAATTTTCTTCTTTCTAAGGCTTTTCTCATCTCTGCCACTTGTTACTTATTCTAATACTATTCATACTCAGGCGCTGAATGCTGACGGTTGTTATGAAATTTAATATCTTCAGGAAAAATGGACAAAATAAAACTCAAGCACACATAATGACAACTAAAATAAAAGAAAATCTTAAGTAAGTCTGAAAATCAGGATTTGCTCATACTATGATTAGATTTGCATAATGGTTCTGATGCATGGGGGTTATTTCAGGGTGCTCTTGGTAATTCTTGTTTACTTTGGCTGCATCAGCTATAGGTTAAATGGTAAATATGTGCTTCCTGTCTGCTGATTGATCCAAAATCACAGAGTTAATGACTTCCTGGTCATTCAATAGTTCAAATGCGTCTTATGTGTTAGCATATGCTCAACCAATGCTGCCAAGTTTGTTGCAATCAAGAGCACGACCGAAAGCAAACATGGCCTTGATAAACACATGGTCATTTCAGGAAAATGTGAGGCATAAAAAAATATGAGTTGAGCAAGTTCTGAAATATATTACAAATTAAATGAATGAAAATATACCCACACCCACCCCTCTGGCAAAACGGGTCCTTTTTTGGTGGTCTGCTTATAATTATCACATTCATCTAGATGTCTGAGGGACGCTAGCCAAGGAATTTTACTACCAGGCAACAACCTCTCATGGGACATCCCACACCAGCTGGGCCCCAGATGTGCTCTCTCATATCTTTTCAAGTCTCTGCACTGTGCAAAGCTCCCACATGCCTTTGTCATTGCTGCTGAGAAAAAAGTAAGAAGAGCTACTACCTTGCGTCTGGTATGTTCCAGTGGAAAGTGCACACTTTTGCTGTGATATCCCAAGGGAAACAACGGGAAGTGCAAATATACGTGAATGGAGGTATTCAATAGAGAGCTTATTTGCAATATAATTCAGTAGCAAATGCACTTTACTTTAGAGTAAGTCTTGAAACCACTGACAATCCATAATATTTCACTGTGAACCCGAATTTTAATGCATGTTGGGTTTTTGATTGTTACTAATACCCATTTTAATGTTTATCATAATTATTGATAATATAATAAACCATTAAGGTATGAAACTATTTCACACTAGAAATTCATCCATTTACTCATTTGCTGACCCACTAGGGTCTATCTCAGCCAGCTCTAGGAGAAGACAGAGTACACACTCAACAGTCCACTGCAGGGCCAACACCTATAGCCTTTCACACTCACACCTAGGGGCAATATGAAAGTTTGAAAGTTTCAGTTAGCCCGGTGCTTCTCAATTATTTTCTATGGCACCCCCTCTAGGAAAAAATAAATAAATAAATAAATCACCCCCCCACCACTGCCACCACCCCACAAGTGATTATAAGTAATATTATTTGTCTATAAAATTGTTATTAGTACACCTCTGCATAAAACTGTATCTTTATCAACATTAAAAAACAAAAACAAAAAAAAGAAAGAAATATAGTTCAACTTACAATCAAGAAAAAGCTTCATTAAAATTTTTAATCTGTAACAGAAAAAAGCTTTAAAGCGTATCAATGTGCCTGACGTAAAAAAAGAGAAACAATCCTTATTTAAACTAATTTAACTTATTTATGTCTTAATATCTCAGTCTCTCTTCAATTTCTCTTTGTTCCTGTTAGAAATTTTTCTGTGTTGTTTTGAGGGATTTTGCTCGTGCGAAAAACCGTTACAACATAGCGTGAAAATGACAGCACCACTGTCAACTACTGGTGTGGAGGTTCAATTACACTTAATTATCATACACTATTCTAGAACAGCATGTTCCTCAGGATCATATGTCCCCCCCCCCCCCCCCCCCCCGGCATCACACCGTGCCCCCATACATCATGCCCCACTATTTGAGAAGCACCGAGTTAGCCCGATGTGCATGTCTTTAAACCCCAGATCGTCTTACTGTGAAGCAGACTTTCAGTTAAGAGATCCTCAAATAAAATATATGATGTGTATTTAATCTTATTTATGAAATAAATGCTTTCTGGTTACTTGTGGAGAAATATGATCACAGGAGATGCTCAATCTGGTGAAACCATATTTATTAAAAAATAAGCCACCTATTATAGGATACCTGCATGGTAACTGTAGCCCCTTATTAATAGATTTAGCACTCGCATTTTATGAGCTGCTTTGTCTTGATTCAGGGTGTGAGACAATAATACAACCTGGACAGGGTGCCATTTCATCACAGGGTAGAAGTCTAGAAAAGTTCAAATTAATGATTGAATAAATTGTTATAATAATAGTCCAATAAAAACAGAGTGGAGAATCCATATGCAAAGTACAACAAAACAGTGACAACGCAATAAAACTGGATAAAGACACAGTACAATTATTTACGTGCCCTGCAAAGAGTAAATCCAAAGACAAATTGAAAAACAACCAAAATGCTAATATTCTACACATTTTATTTTGCTATACAATATAAATCTTTGCAATTTTGAAATACTGTATTAATCTCTCCCAATCCAAAGTGAGCACATGTTATACACATGTTAACAGTGAGCACACAATCTTGCAGCAGTGGGCTTGCCCCCACCCCCCACACACCCACCCACACACCCACACTAGGGGCACTCAGAGAGCAGTTAGGGGCCTTATTCAAGGACACTTCAGTCATGAATGTGGAGGAAAGGGAAGGCGCAACTCACTCCTCAACTACCACACATTCCTTTCTGCTGGTTTTGGAATCAAATCAGCAACCTTTCAGTCCCGAAGCTGCTTCTCCAACCATAGGCTATCGCTGCCCCATGATGCATAATCAAAGCACTGGACTTAGCTAAATACAGAAACTTTCAAGACCATGCACGGAATTAATGCCTTGATATGGCCAAGACATGAATTTATGGGTTTGGTCATGTTTCACTTGGTACAGTTATACAGTATAGATCAGATTGGGTACTGTTCTGTATTTATTTCTTCGGGGGGGGGGGGGGGGGGGGGGGCAGGGAAATGGAGAAATTAAAATGTAGAATTAAATAATAACAAAATGGAGAACCAGGTCAAGTAAAGCAGAAAAAATAATAATAATAAAAAATAAATAAACATTAAATATCATTGGTAGTGGGTGGGAAGCGTTAAGATTGTAATTACAACTAATGGCCAGTGGGGTCTCTAATTTGTTTACACTTGAATATTTACTGATCTTCTTCTTCTTTTCCTTTCGGCTTTTTTTTCCCTTTCTCGGGAGTCGCCACAGCGAATCATCTGATTCGCACGTTTGATTTGGCAGAGGTTTTTACGTCGGATCCCCTTCCTGACACAACCCTTTAGTAAGGGACGGAAACACGCTGACGGCTTTGCAGCTCCTCTTTACGAAAGTCAGCAATGGTTCTTTTACATGCCTCACACCATAGCCAGTGACAGACATGACCCGCCTTTGATAACCCAGTTAGCTGCACTGGGGGGGGACAGTGACAACCCTGTGGGGACTCGAACCCCCAACCTTAGGATCAGCGATCCAGCACCCTATACCACTAGACCACCACTGCCCCGTTGAATATTTACTGATCTATTGATTGGAAAAGAAAATAAGAGTCACTTTGAACATTTTAAAGCCATACAACTCAAGTCCTATAATTTACTTTTTAGGCAGACAGACAGACAGAAAGATATATAACGATATTAGCATGTCTGCCTCACTGCAAGAAAGACCCATTTTCTGGGTGTTCCTGTGTGGAGTTTGCATGTTCTCCCTCTGCTTGCATGAGTTTCTTTAGGTAACCTGGTTCTCCAACAGTCTAAAAACATGGACATCAGGCTAATTGACTGTTCCAAATTACGTCTAGGTCTGAATGTAAATGGTCGTATGTATTGGGTCTGCAATGGCCTGGCGAACTGTACAGGGTGTATGTGTATTGCCCTTGCCCAGAGTTGTCTGAGAGGTATTCCAGGACTGTCTATGGCTTATAAAATTAAAGATTTGTGTGTGTGTGTGTGTGTGTGTGTGTGTGTGTGTGTGTGTGTGTGTGTGTGTGTGTGTGTGTGTGTGTGTGTGTGTGTGTTTGGTTTGTATTTCTCTTTCTGACCTCATTACTAGGGTTCTTAAGCAGGCCCAGAAGTAAAAACATTAAAAGAATGCAAGGCCCAACATTTTCCTTCTCGTCTGAAGAAAATCAACTATTTCAGTTTTAAATCCAAGATTGAGCATTAAAAATAGTGTTTGGAGGAAAAGTCTACATTGCCTGAAGTATCCCACAATGAATCAAGAGCTGTCTTTGAATGCAAGATGAGGACAAACATCACCATCAACATTTCAAATATGGATGACATTAACACACATACTGCTTGTATTACAGAAATGACCTTTAATTATCATTGAATTGTAGTAATAACATATTCTATGCATTTAACTATCTCTGCTTTAGTTTTATATGGCTTTTAAATAAATAAACACTTGTGTAGATCAATATTCCACCATCTCATCTCATACAGTTACCAAATTATATACATTATATTTTGAATGAAAACAGCAATTTTATAATTGAAATAAGAACTGAAGAAACATAGACTGCTTGAAGCATCTGTTAAAAATGCTTTTCATACTGAATCTCTCAAGGGTGCGCATCAATTTCTGTCCTTCAAAAATATTAAAAAGAAATTAATGAATTTAAAACAGATGGCTTCATATCCCACACTCTTATTTCCTTTTGTTTTCAAATGGGGCCATTTAGCATAGAAACTGTGGGGCATTTGATTGTCTTTTGTTTATCCACCTACATTTGATATTTCATTAGATATTGAACAGAGATAGGTTCAGATAGACAGCAATTCAAGGTGAAACATCTGAGAAGAATTTAGCACAAGCATGGTGGTGTATCGATAATGATCAGTGGAACTGTAGACATCCTGAATCCTTTTTCTGTATCACAGACGGGATTCTGAGTGCTGGTGAGTGACCTTATGTTAGATCTCTGGAGCTTAAAGTGACATGCTGTGGAAGCAAGCAAGACCTGTCATTTGCCACAGAAGTTGCCTGCAGCGACCCAGAGGCTCTGCTTGTGTAACACGCACATTTTGCCCGGAGGGCGAATCCTTTTCCCTCACATCATCTCATTTTATCTATTGCATGATCTGAAGGATAATGCTATCATATGCACCCTAGTCGCTTTTCCTCATCATGTTGACTCAACCCTCCCGTTGCTGTGAGAAATCTCAGTTTGATAAATCAACCAAATATTTGGGAGCCACATATAAAAATCATAGTGTGTATGATACAAGGCTGGTTATACCTCAAACCTTTGTAATTGATTGCCCCACTTAGTGTGCTGTCTGTCTAAGATTGGCTCCAACCTTCCAGTGACACTATTAGTAGTGTGTAGACAAATTAATGAGAGAACAAATAAAAAATAAATACATTAATACATATAATATTAAATTATATAGAATTAATTCTGTTTTTTTTTTCTTTCTTTTTGTTCAAAGGGGTTTTAAGAAAAAACAGAAATGCCCGTAGGCATGAATGAGAGGGTGAATGGTTGTTTGTTGCTGTGTAGCTCTGTAGTAGACTGGCAACCTGTTCAGGTGGCACCTTGTCTCTTGCCTGAAGTCAGCCGGGGAAGACTTCAGCTTCATCCTCAACCTGATGTGTGAACAGTATAGATAAGACTGACCAGCAATTTTACCTTTTTTATTGACTGAAAGCTAACACTTCATTCATTTTCTGAACCACTTAATCCTAATTAGGGTCACAGGGAGGCTGGAACCTTCTCAGTTGATGCTATTCGAGGGCAGGGACAGCTCACCAGGGCATTGCAGGGCAAGAATACACTGATGGCTATGCAGCCACCTCCTGATCAGCGACAGCAATGTTTTTTTTTTTTTTATATGCCTTTCAACAGAGACAGTGAGAGACATTGCCAGCTTTTGGTAACCCAGTTCGCTGCATGGGGGAGAGGGTTGCAGCAGTGGCAACCATTGACAGTAGGTCTTCAACCCCCAACCTTAGGCTCGGTAATCCAACACCTTACCATTGGGCCACTACTACCCAAATCTAACAGTTGTTTTAATGTAACTTTAGGGTGTTGATTTAAAAAAAAAAAAAAAAAAGCATTATCCCCTCCATCATCCACAAAAGTCAGAGACAAAGATCCTATGGCCACCAAACCAGAACCCCTCAATGCCTTGACTGTACTTATAAATTGTATCTGTAAATGTCATGAACAGAACCAGTGACAAAGGATAGCCTTGGAGGGGACTAGTTCCCACTGTAAACAAATTCAACATGATGTTATCAATACAGACCAAGCTCTGGCTCCAGCACTTAGACAAGGTACCATCTTCTTCTTTTCCTTTCGACTTCTCCCTTCAAGGGTCGCCACAGCGAATCATCTGCCTCCATCTCACCCTATCCTTTGCATCTTCTTCTCTTACACCAACGACCTTCATGTCCTCCTTCATCACATCCATGAATCGTCTCTTTTTCTTTGTCTGGTTTAGACAAGGTCCCATGGGGAACTCCAAAATGAAACAAGGTCAGGCCCTTCTCAAGATGAGTGGTTCAAGAGCCCAAGCTATATGTTGAGGTGAGTCCAACTATTTCAATCTCGTGCAGCATGTCCCAAAGTCCAGAGAGTAGCCAAGGATCAGTCCGGGTGAACCCATGCCTTCTACTGCCATCAAGCTCACACTGCACCCAACCCCTATAGCCCCTCCCACAGGTGGATGGTTCATGGAAGGTTTGGCCTATGTCTCCTTTTTGGACTGGACCTGGTTGAGCTCTATTTTCAGTAGCAAAACATAAGGTGCTCTCCTTAGTGCCTCTCCCCTAGGCCTGGCTGCAGGGGGGACTCGAGTAACCCACATCAGGGCAAAGGGAATCTGTGTCCTTAAAATACTATTTTCCATAGAGGTCTTCTGAACTTTGCTTAGTCTGGAACTTCACCTCGGGCCTGTTTGCATTGGGTGACCTTTCCAGTGGCATGATGCTCCCAACAACATAGCGCCCAGGATCATTAAAATATGCAAACCCCTTCACCATAATAAGGTGGCAGTTCAAGGAGGGGAAGTGTCTGGGTATCTACTTTAAGTTTTGACATGCTTCAAGTATTTTTTTTTTACAAAAACCTGTTTTGAAGTAACCATGATCCTTAGAATTAATATCTGATGAAAAAAAAAAAGTCACGTGAGAATAACAGCTCTAAAACCTTTCTCGTGATACTCAGTTTGACAAACTCTTTAAGGGGATCTTAGGTCATGTATCTTCATAAAACATTTAAAATTAGTTTTTCTGCTTGATATCAATATATGCACTGCCCTCATCAATTAATTTCATCCTAGAGGGAAATTACTAAGGTATAAATTTTTAATTATTGCTTTAGATCGTCATACCTGACCATTCATTTGAAGAGTACCGATATTTCTGAAGTTGGCAAGAAGTCAGAAGAAGTTTCTTACTAGTGCGAAGCTACAAATAAGAGGTTTTTCTGACTGTTAAATGCAATTTGCTTGTCATTTATTCTACATCCTAATAACAGTTCACTGTTCTGCATCATCTATCCATACAAAAATCTAGGAAGCCAATCATGCCTTTATTTTCCCCTGCAGGCTTCTCAACTTGAATAATGAGAATGTTGCTAATTAGGCTTAGCCTGTGTGTGTAATAACCCAAAAGAACTGAAGTTTTAAAAATAGGCTTATTTCATGTGTTGTCAAACCAAAGACCAAACTTATAACCGGTAAAGTGCAAAGTTAAATGTACTTTATGAGAGTGTGAGAGACTAGCTTTTATCCTAACAGCCACTCTACTTGTGTGTGTGTGTGTGTGTGTGTGTGTGTGTGTGTGTGTGTGTGTGTGTGTGTGTGTGTGTGTGTGTGTGTGTGTGTGCAACAATCATTGTTTTTCTTATTTGTGCATAAAATGTTTTTGATGAACCAGTAATGCTCACTGTGTGCACAGTGAAGGACATATTCAAAAAAAAAAAAAAAAAAAAAAAAAAAAAAAAAGAAAAAGATGTGGATATTTTTGTCTTTTCCTTGTGGTACTGTGACATGCAACCTATTTCTCTTCTACATAAGGTCCCATGACCATTTTTATAAGCACATATCTTTGAAACTATTTTGAGCCAAATAAAGAGTCACAGCCACCAATGATTCTCTTGCGACATATAACAAACAGAGAAGGGAGGGACTGATGTGAGTAAGAAGCTGTTGGCTATGTGTTGTCTGTTAGCAAACAAATTTGATGCATGATATTTTCTAACCAAAGTTTTCTGATAGGAAGTATTTTTGGGTACAATATGAATACAAACATGGCTGCTGACATGTAAAAGGGAAATTATTACTGGGTAAAAGTTTGTTTTTTTGTGACTGAATTTGTACTGAATTGGCTTCTATTCACAAGTCCAGTAAGCGCTATACCTGGATAGAATCATGAAGCCAGATGCTATCGATGCTGAGTGTGAAGCAAAAAGAAATTCTTCAAACACTATCACAGGCCTATTGCTCCATTCACAAACATTCACTTTGGTAATTTATTCCTCTGGGCACCTCCTTCTGAAGTACCCAGAGGAAACCCTCACAAGCATCTGATGTGCATGCAACCTCCACACAGAAACACTCGAGCTTGGAAATCAAAGCCAACCCTTCTTGATGTGAGGCAGATGTGCTTACATGCAAATTCAAACTTAAGAAAAAATATATAAGAATAAGTACACTTACTCGTTTGTCTGCCAGAGATGGAGGAACACTTGCAGGACCTCCAGGAAACTCACACGGATCCAGCGCAAGCATGCGCAGACTATTACACACAGAAATTAATGTGAGTTTAGTATAGAATAAAATCAGGGGATCTATAAATATGACCCATGACCATAAAATGACTCCTCATGCAATAAAATGACATTTATGGACATATAATAAATAGTGTACATCCTTAGCATCACAGTGGCTCGCAAAAGTACCCAAAGTAGTCCACACTTTTTAAGTGAAATAAAACGTATTTAAAACCGCTAAACATGAGGCACCAGCAAGCAAGCAACACCACAAAGACCACTGAGCTCTCCAAACACGTCAGAAAAAAAGTTAGCTGATAAAACTTTTCAAAAATCCCACTTTTCCTTGAAAATCCCACTGTGCACCACTAGAAATCTGCCTTCACCAATGCAGTTGACTGGGTTATCAAAGGCCAGCCATGTATCTCACTGTTTTTATCAAAAGGCATGCAAAAGAACTTTCAAAGAGTAGGCCGCATTTCTGTCTTGTGATGGCCTGGCAAACTGTCCAGGGTGTACTCTGCTCTCACAGAGAGTGTGCTAAAATGGCCAACAACCCTAATAAAACCGAATGAATGTATACACAGAAATCTGCCCAAAGAGGTTCATCGACCAAAGCTCAAGGAGGGAAAAGAGAACATTAATCAGAGAGGCAACAAAAAGACCAAAACTAACCCTAAAGGAGCTGAAGCTGCAGAGTGTAGACTAATGTATCTGGCCACATTTCACAGAGTTAATCATTATGGAAGAGTGGAAAGAAAAAGTTTTATTTACAGAAAAAAAAAAAGAAGAACAACACATTTATGCACTCATTTGCTAAATTGCTTAGTCATATGTTTGGGTTGCATGGGGGCCGGAATCTTTTCAAGCTGACACCAAGGAGAATGCATGATACACCCAGAACAGCTTTACAGAAGGTCCTTAGGTCAGGTTTGACATAAATTGAACTTCTTTTCACCTCACTGCAGCGAACTGGGTTATCAAAGTCAGCCATGTCTCTCACGGTCCATGGCGGGAGGCATGTAAAAGAACCATTGCTGACTTTGGACAAGAGCTAAGCTGCAAAGCCATCGGTGTGTTTCTGCACTGCTCTGGCCTGGTGAGCTGTCTAGGGTGTACTCTGCTCTTGTCCGGAGTTGGCTATGATGGGCGCCAGCCTCCCCACAACCCTAAATAGGATCAAGTGGTTACAGAAAATGAATGAATTAATAAACTTCTTGTCATTAAAGAACGTTACATCTGGAAAAAACCCAATTCCTATCATCACCCTTGTCAAACAAAATCTCAGTTGCATATGGTGGTAGACGTAACATGCTGTGGAGATGTTTCTGATTGGCAGGGACTGGGAAACTGATCAAAAGTGAGGGGGATGAAGGATAGTGTAAAATAGGAAAATTCTTGAGGAAATGAAATCTTTGAAAGAAAGGAATGCAAAGAGAATGGGCAAAAAATCCCAGCGACTAGGTATGTCAAGCTCATAGAGCCATGCCCTAAAAATCTTCCAGCTATACTTGTTGTAATTGTCTTTTCTTTTTCTGCCTACTTTTTTGTTTGTTTGCTTGGCAATAATAAATATTTTGTATCGTTAAGCTTGCTGGTGTTTTGTAAAAAAAAAAAAAAAAAAAAAAAAAAAAAGTTATATGCATTTCAGAGAAGAGGCAACAGCAAAGAGAAAATGGCAAGGGGGTGAATAATTTTTCAAGACACTATAATATGTCCCAACAATTGAAAAAAAAAAATGTCTTCTAGGAAAGATATGTGTTGCCTGCACTGCTTGTCACGAGCACTGGGGAATTTTTATATTAAAAAATTGAAGCACAAAATAAAATAAGAATTGCAGCATAGCATTATTCTCTGAAAAAAAAAAAAAAATCCCACAGCAACGCCTTCACAAGTGAGGTGATCATAAACACTGTGCCACCTTATCGTCCTCCATCTAGAAATTGTGAAACAATTTCAGAATAATGCTGCACTGACAAGCCAGACTGCATACATCACTATTTTGAAAAAAAAAAAAAAATGACATCAGAGATAAGTGGTTTTCCTTGGAAGCTTACTGAAAGAAAGTTAATTTTTTAAGATTTTAACACATTTAAAGTTATACTTGACAGATAAGGTCAAATGATAGTTTACAACAGGGCTCAAAAGTTAGAAAATTTAGCTTTTCCCAATTTTTAATATTTTTCAGATTGTTGTTGGCAATACTCGGCACATTTTTTGCTGAAAAAACTCACGTGGCTCATCACATGATCGGGGTGTGATGTCTTTAAGTGGCACCTGAATGTATTTGGGTTCATACTGTCCGCTGCCAATGTTTTCAGACACAGTAAACATAGCGTGCTTTCCTCGTTTCTTACAGCAGTCACAGTAAATCCCCGAGTGCTACATCCGCTTTATCATACCTCCTTGACTTCTCTCACTGTCTCTGTCTCTCTCCGCTCCTCTTTCCATCTCTGTTCAAAATTTCCATGGTGGGTTTATTAACTTCACTTCTTATTTTACCTCTGAGCATATTCTGACAGTGAGGAAGCCACTGCCACCTGCTGTAGTGGATGTAGAATTACACTTTATCATAATACAGCAAAAAAAAAAAAAAATATATATATATTCCCTGGGGTCACACGTGCCCCCCAACATCGCACCGTCAGCCCCCCCTCCCCCTCCCCAGGGGAGCATGCCCCATTATTTGAGAACCACTGCTTTAGAGCGATTTGCAGCCAAGTGTGAAGTGGCCTGGATGAGAATCAGCACCCCCAGGTTTGAAGCCATGGTTTTCAGCATGGAAAGGATGGAATGCACCCTCCATGTCTGGAATGAAGTCCTGCCACAAGTAGAGAAGTTCATATATCTCAGGGTCTTGTTCACGGTTGAGGGAAAAATGGAGCAGGAGATTGACAGATGGATTGCTCTCTGCTCTAAAGTGGAGCTTGTACTGGTCTGTCATGGTGAAGAGGAAGATGAGCCACAAGGCAAAGCTCTTAATTTACCAGTCAATCTATGTCCTCAGCTATGGTCATGAGCTTTGGGTAGTGACCAAAAGAACAAGATCACGATTCAATTGATTAAAATGAGCTTCCTCCGCAGGGTGGTGGGATTCTCCATTACAGATAGGGTGAGAAGTTCAGCTGTCCAGCAAAAGCTCAGAACACAATGGCTGCTCTTCCACATTGAGAGGAGCCCATTGAGGTGGCTCGGGCATCTGATTAGAATGTCTTTGAAACGCTTGCCTGGTGTGGTGTTTTGGGCACCTCCAATCGAGAAGAGATCCCGGGGTCGACCCAGAACATGCTGGAGAGATTATGTTTCTCAGCTAGTCTGGGAACATCTTGGTGTCCCCCGGAATAGCTGGAGGAAGTAACTGAGGAGTGGGATGGCTGGACCTTAGCTTAGGCTACCCCCCCCCCCCCCCCCTCCCGAATGATGATGACTTTGTAGTAGAAGAGTTTGCCTGCCTCACAGCAATGTTAACGTTTTTTTTTTTTTTTTTTTTTTTGGATGCATAATTCAATTAACACTCTGATGAAGATGCCATCTGACTTTTGAGAAGCTAGAACTGTTTATTAGATTGCAACAACAGAAGATGCTCTCTAAATAGTCAACTAACAAATGTATAGACTGATGTTAAAAATGATGGTGTTATTATGATTAATTTTATCATCATCATTATCATCAACAATAATAATTATTTTTATTATTTTATTCTGAAGAATACATTTTCTCAGTTTAATCATTTGATTTTTTTGTTTTGTTTTGTTTTCCATTTTGAATAAAATATGGGTTTATTAGATTTGCAAATCATTAAATTCTATTTTTATTTATACTCTCCACAGGAATATAACTTTTAAGCCTATGAAGCATAACTCCTTTTTTTTTTTTCTTTCTGTCTAAAAACTTTAATACAGTACTTTTTTTCCTCTCTTGCAAAGTCATTAGAATGGCTGGATGATAAACACTGTTCTCGAAGCCTTGGGTTGTTTGAAGCACTTTCTTAATATTATATATTAATCATAATGATTAATAATAATAAAACTTGGATTTATTAGATTTGAAAATCATTAGATTCTATTTTTATTGATACTTTCCATAGGTTTATAGCTTCACTATTGGGGTTATATAATAATATTTCTGTCAAATGGTTGCACTAATAAATTTCAGATTAATTCATGATTATTCTGATACACACTGTGATGCCACAGCTTGAGAAAGTGTAGATTTCAAGGCAGATCTTCTCCCTGCTGAGATATTAATACAGCACTAATGTGTGTGTGTGTGTGTGTGTGTGTGTGTGTGTGTGTGTGTGTGTGTGTGTGTGTGTGTGTGTGTGTGTGAGTGTGTGTGTGTGTGTGTGTGTGTGTGTGTGTGTGTGTGTGTGTGTGTGTGTGTGTGTGTGTGTGTGTCTGCATGTTCTACATGCTTTTTTGTAAATGACATAAAAAAGTTAGATCAGGGTGAATTATCTGTTCATATCATCCCATGAAGCTGACTGTGAAGGGCTACCATGTTTAACAAATGTATTCTCATTGCTTCTCTATTTATCAAGAGATTACGAATGCTTAGTCCTGATTAGAGTCCTAGGGAGGCTATCACCCATCTCAGCCAATCATGGTGAAGACAGAATACACTCTGGACAGCTTGCCAGGACATTGCAAGGAGGAAAACAAACAAACAAACAAACAAACAAACAAACAAAAAGGACAAGCTGATTACTATACAGCCTCCTCCTGACAAGTGACAGCAATGGTTCATTTACATGCCTCTCAGAGACAGTGGTGAGAGACATGGCTGGCCTTTGTTAACCCAGTTAGCGTTCATTGGGGGAACAGCAGCAACAACCATTTACAGTGTGGCTTGAACGACCAACCTTTGAATGAATAATTCAGCACTTTACCACCAGGCCAACTTGGATGTTACCATTTAAACTTAATATGTACAACATAACTGCAATTATTAATTATGTTGTATAAACAGATGCCACCATGTTACAGTAAGATTACTTGTTTTGGATCATTGTAATTTACATATAGCTTCAAGACTTTGAAAATAAACTTAATGCATTACATTTTGTATGAATTCTGTGTCTTGTGAAAATGCACAGGCCCTGTGTTCTTTTTGCATGTCTGCACTTATTAAGGGTCCTGAGTAGTAGAGGTCTTGCAATGAAATTTGAGTGAAACACATTGTACAAGCAATGCCCCTCAGAAGTATGAATGATAACTCTATGCTATCTGCATTATCATCTACCAAATAATGTAGGATTAATTGATGATAATGTATTTTCTCAACCATTAATATTTAATAGATCACTTAAAAAAATGGTCAGCTTCTTCTTCTTCTCCTGCATTCTAAAAAACAATCAACATTTCCACTAAAATAATATATATATATATATATATATATATATATATATATATATATATATATATATATATATATATATATATATATATATATATATATATATATATATATCAATCATTATGATCCATTCATAGAATCCTTGCTGGGTTTTAGCTCAGTGAACAGATTAACCTTGTTGCTACATTTAACAAACAAACAAACAAAAAAAAACAATATACAGGCCTTTGTGATATTAAAAGGAATTTATTTAATCACAGTGTTGATATTTTCACACAAACTGTGTAGGAGTTTATTGCAACTGTTTGAAATGGGCAGTGGTGGCCTAGGGCATTGGATCGCTGATCCTAAGGTTGGGGGTTCGAGTCCCACTCTCCACAAAGTTGTCACTGTCTCCCCAGTGCAGCGAACTGGGTTATCAAAGCCCGGCCATGTTTTCTCCCTGTCTATGGTGACAGGCATGTAAAAGAACCATTGCTGACTTTCATAAAGAGTAGGCTGTAAAATACTTTTTAATGATATATGATGAACCCTTCTTGAAGAAGAAGACTGCTGCAACTCAAAGTTACTTTTACTTATTGTCTTGCTTTACTTCATGTTATTTCCCCACTTGGGGTGCTACCACTTTCCAGTGATACTTCTTTCCATTCTTGCATACCACCTATTCTTCTGTAATATCTGCCTCCTCATGCAATGATTTGTGTGTTGCGTTTTTTTTTTTTTTTCTCATTCTCATGAAGTGCTGTTCTCAAAGATTGTGCTGATGCTTTCTGTGATGCTTAATTTGAGTTCAATCTTACGCATATTAATGAGTTGGTACTTTAGTCTCTTGCCAATAGCTAGCAGTTCAGCATTGAACAGAGGTGTCATGAGAGGGACACGATTTATGACTTCTCAGTTCATGATTTGCGTGAGGTTACATTTAAAGTAATGTAACTTCTTCCAGTTGCACTTATATGAATGTTTATCAACATATCTGAATTTAGGAGAACACAAGCTTCATTTTTATTTTAATATGAAAATTATGTTTTATAGTTGACCCACAAAGCAAAGCTCTCAATTTACCACTTGATTTACATTCCAACTCTCACCTATGGTTATGAGCTTTGGGTAGTGACTGAAAGAATGAGCTTCCTGCACTGGGAGGCAGAGCTCTCCTTTAGAGATAGGGTGAGAAGCTCAGCCATCTGAGAGGAGCTTTGAGTAGAACCCTTGCTCCTCCACATTGAGAGGATAGAATGCCTCCTGAACACTTCCCTGCTGTGGTGTTTGAGGCATGTCCAAATGGAAAGAGACCCGAGGTTGATTTAGAACAAAAAATATTTGGTTTTGTTTTGTTCATTTTGGGGAGTTACCATGGTGACCGATGGGGACTGTGATAAGCCAGTGTCTCTCCCTCATATCGGTCCCAAGCCCGGATAAATGCAGAGGGTTGCATCAAGAAGGGCATCCGGCGGAAAACAAATGCCAATTAAAATATGCGAGTCACAACAAAAAAATTCATACCGGATTGGTCGAGGCCCGGGTAAACAACGACCGCCATCAGTGCTGTTAACCAACAGGGTGCTGGTGGAAATTGGACTACTGTTGGTCGAAGATGTTGAATAAGGAGAGGTGGGAGGCGTGTCCATAGGCAGAGAGAGAAGAGGAAAGGCATGAGTCTAGGACTGAAAGTAGGGACTTTGAATGTTGGAACTATGACAGGAAACTGTAGAGAGTTGGCTGACATGATGCAACGGAGGAAGGTGGACATACTGTTTGTTCAGGAGACCAGGTGGGAAGGTAGCAAGGCTAGAAGCTTAAGGAGCAGGGTTTGAGCTGTTTTTTCATGGTGTGGATGGGAAGAGAAATGGAGTAGGAGTCATCTTGAAGGAGGGGTTGGTCAGGAATGTTCTAAAAGTGAAAAGAGTGTCAGGCAGAGTAATGAGTCTCAAGTGTCTAGGAGAGGTAGCAGTAGATTTCCTGACAAGAACATTCACCAGGGTCTTAGAGAGTGAGAGGATGCCAGAGGAATGGAAGAGAAGTGTGATGGTGGCCATTTTTAAGATCAAGTGAGATGTGCAGTGTTGTGGCAACTACAGAGGGATAAAGGTGATGAGCTTTACAATTAAGTTATGGGAAAGAATAGTGGGAGCTAGACTAAGGGCAGAGGTCAGCGTTTGTGAACAACAGTTTGGTTTTATGCGAAGAAAGAGCACCACAGATGCAGTGTTTGCCTTGAGGATGTTAATAGCGAAGTACAGAGAAGGTCAGACAGAGCTGCATTGTGCCTTTGTGGATCTGGAGAAAGCAGAGGACAGGGTGCCGAGAGAGGAACTGTGGTATTGCATAAGAAAGTCTGGAGTGGCAGAGAAGTATGTTAGAGTGGTGCAGGACATGTACAAGAGATGTAAGACAGTGGTGAGGTGTGCAAAGAGACGATTCATGGACGTGGTGATGGAAGACATGATGGCAGTTGGTGTAAGAGAGGAAGATGCAGAGGATAGGGTGAGATAGAGGCAGATGATTCACTGTGGCGACCCCTGAAGGGAAAAGCTGAAAGGAAAAGAAAAAGAAGAAGAAGTGCGTGTACGTTTGAAACTCTCAATGCACGATTTGCCAACCACCTAAGAGCAGTATTCGTATACCAACAACAACAACATCATTTGATTCGTTCTGCTTGACATAACACCGGTGTTAACGCTTAAAGCTTTCAAAGTTTAAGGCTATAATGGAGCGTTTCAAGGACTTTAAACCTTTACTGAAGTATTGTGTGACACGGCCAACAGTTGTGCACAAAATCCCAAGCTGTTTATACCATTATTTTACAAAACAGTTACGTTATTTTGCATGGAAAATAAAAAATGCAGACATTTTGAATTATATATTATTATATAAAAACAATGTCATTTTTATTATTCAAAGCAAATTTCTTAATATTAACATTAAAGCAGGTGTCATTAAAAATAACTCTTTAAAAGTATATTTTTTTATGTCTTTCATTATTATTTGACTGGTGTATAAAAGAGGTATTGATCAAGGAAATACACTGATTTCTTTTATAAAAGAGGTTTGACCATTGTTTTGTTTAATATCGTATTTAAAAAAATTCTGCAGAGAGATCATCAACATTTATGTGTACACTTTTGGGGTCCAAAAGAGTACTCTCTGTACACTTGGGAAAATGTTGAAAATGTTGAACCGCCCCTAAATGGAAGAAGACCAACAATTTTAGAGTATATTAAGAGTCTGAATTTATTTTAAAAAACAATTGTTATAACTAAGTTATTTATAAATAAGAAAAGTACTTCTTACTATGAATGCGACTTCTGGTGCTGCATGGTGTTGCTGATGGCTTTGTAGTCTGGTTGATACATACTGAGGTTCAGCTTCATGCAGACATTTAGACTTCCATCTGTTAAACGTGATCGCAGGTTGGTCTTGATGTTTTTCACGCGTGAGAAGGACTGCTCATGCGGGCATGTGGAGCCAAACATGGTCAATACAGCATGACTCAGACGCTGCAGTGTTTATGTGACAGGAAGCGCTTTCCAAGTTTTGGCAATCAGCTAGTTTGTGTGTTGAAGTTTATCTATGTCTGTCCATTTGTGTTTTGCTTACCAGCTGTGCTTGGCTTTGTGCAAATGAGAGGATCAAAAATGAGGGAAATTTACCTCTTAACCCAGAAACAACTTGCGCAAGCTGTTGCATGTAATCCAATAAAATTAGAGTTTCAAGGTATCAGACCCGCCCACACACTGGAGTGCAGAAAGGATTGGCTCTCCGCTGCACGCCACAGTGACAAGTGGTGTTGTAAATAGATTTATAGATTAAAATGCGTGAGACTTATTTATCTATTTTTGTTTTATTTGATGGATTTTTTTCTGTAGTTTTATTTAAAAGACATTGAAATTATGTATTAGTTATTCTGTTAATAAAGGCCACCTAATTTATCTGAGAGCCAGATGCAGTCATCAAAGGAGACACATAGGGCTCGCGAGCCATAGGTTCCTAACCCCTGATATTGGGCATCCTTCTGGGATTCTGGAAGCCAGTAAAGGATTCTGGTATCAAATATGGATCGCAGTCACAAAAATCAGTTTGAAAATTGGCCAAATAAGTGGATTGTTTTTATTTTTTTATTTTTCCTATTGCTTTACAACATCTTGGTCACAGAGCCCTTTCCTTTCACAAGGATTTAAGCATGGATTGATTGTTTCTTTTTTTATGGAAATTTGAAATTGGTCATGTTCAAGATTATGTATTTTCAGTGATATCATATTTTCATCTAGGGAAGCCATTTTCAACTTACTTTGGCTCTTACCCAAAACACTTCCTTGTGCCTTAATCCATATTATGCTAGAGCAGGTAACATATTCTTAATCCTAAAAACACAATTAGTTTTGGTTCATTGTAGATCTTAAGGGAGACCAATAATATGCATTTTTATATTTAATGTTCAGCTTAAAAAAATAAATAAATAAATTAAAAAAAAGGGGGCAGTGGTGGTCTAGTGGTATAGGGCGCTGGATCGCTGATCCAAAGGTTGGGGGTTCGAGTCCCACTCTCCACAAGGTTGTCACTGTCCCCCCCAGTGCAGCTAACTGGGTTATCAAAGGTGGGCCATGTCTGTCACTGTCTATGGTGAGAGGCATGTAAAAGAACCGTTGCTGACTTTCGTAAAGAGTAGGCTGCAAAGCCGTCAGCGTGTTTCTGTCCCTTGCTAAAGTGTTGTGACAGGAAGGGCGTCCGACGTAAAAACTTTTGCCAAATCAAATGTGCTAATCAGATAATTCGCTGTGGCGACTCCCGAGTAAAAGGGAAAAAGCCAAAAGGAAGACAGACAGACATTAATAAATAGCATATGATTTTACTTTTTTTTTCCAACATTGAATTATCTTATATCATGGTAATACATAACTTATTACCATCATTATTATTATTGCACATCAAGTGAAGGACAGGAATTATTGTCCCTCGGGAAATATGAACCAAAGCGTCGCTTTTCTTGTTAGTATCCTGCTATTTATATTTGTGTTCAGTTAGAGAGCACAGAACAGTAATAATGACCTGCTCTTCAGTGTTGATGTGGGCAGAATGGCAAACTTTTTCTGACCAAAAAAGCAAATGTTTATCAAGCCAAAACAAATTAGAACATATGAGATATACAATTATGGTAATCAGTGTATCTGGATTAGCATTTTGTGCATAAAAAAAAAAAATAAATAAACAAAAATAAAAAAACAAAACAAAACATCAAACATGGGGGAAAAATGCTTTGAACATTCCAAGGCTAAAAGGACAATGTTTATCAACCAATCATTCTAATGACTTTGCAGAAGAAAAAAAATGTAAAAGTTTTAAAGAGAAAGAAAAAAAAAGAGTTTTGCTTCATAGGCTGCTGCTCATGAGTATAGTGTTCTATACGCTTGTTGCCTTCTTGTCCACTTGAATGTTGTGTGAGCCTTCATCATTATAGCGGACATGTGATGTGATGTAAAACAAGCAAATGATCTGCAACACCATCTGTCTAGTTTCGAGACATTCAGAGATAAAAGGAGGCGACATTTTTAACTGGTTGCCTGTATGAGGAGGTTTTGCCCCTAGTCTTGTGCATTGAATTATTAACACAAAGGGGGCATATACTGTAGCCAGATATACACTTTGAAACCTTCAAGTTTACTGGTGTGTGTGTGTGTGTGTGTGTGTGTGTGTGTGTGTGTGTGTGTGTGTGTGTGTGTGTGTGTGTGTAAACACATATATATTTTGGTTGAGAAAAAAAAAAAAAAAAAAAAAAAAAGCATCCTTTGTTAGCACTTCTCTGGGAATAGTAAAGTAACCTAGGCATGTAGTAATAACGTTACTGCTAAAACTACAGAATATCTTGAAGAGCAGCAAATACTTTGTTTAATTGGCAACAGGTCACTTCAAAAATCAAAGATGGTCAGAGGTTTATGAATCTGCAATACACTGTGTTTACAAATTGTAAAAGCATTTCAAAATAATCTTCCTCAACATGACATTGTGATTTCTATTTATTCTTTAATCAGGTTTTGCACTGTGAAGGAGAACAAGTTGTCTCTGGAACAAGTTGTGCCTAAATCAAGTTTTGCCAATTTCCCACGTGTTTTACATGGCGGCTATCAAATTGGCAACAAGCCCGAAAGTAAAGCAACAACAAAAGTGTAACCTGACCAGATGTGTGCAACACTCAATCAGCCCAGAAGGGCAGACACCAGGCAGTTACAATAGTTAGAAACGTGAAACAATAATTATTGCACATCTGTTTTATAAAACAATATTTGAGAACATACAATGAATAAAAAAAAAATGCAGCCATGAGGTGTGTGTGTGTGGGGGGGGCACTAACCAGTGTCTCTCCCCCTCATGCCGGTCCCAAGCCCGGAGAAATGCAGAGGATTGTGTCAGGAAGGGCATCCGACGTAAAACCAATGCCAAACTTTTATGATGCAAATCAGAAGTATTACCCCCATACCGGCTCGGTCGAGGCCCGGGTTAACAACGACCGCCATCAGTGCTGTCAATCAACAGGGTGCTGATGGAAATTGGACTACTGTTGGTCGAAGACGTCGAAGAAAGAGAGGTGGGAGGCGTGTCCGTAGGCAGAGAGAGAAGAGGAAAGGCATGCGTGTAGGACTGAGAGGCAGTAGGATGCTGAGGTTGGAACTACCAGGCAGAAGGCCTCGAGGAAGACCAAAGAAGAGATTTATGAATGTTGTGAAGGAAGACATGAAGGTCGTTGGAGTCAGAAAAGAAGATGCAGAGGACAGGGTGAGATGGAGGCGGATGATTTGCTGTGGCGACCCCTGAAGGGAGCAGCCGAAAGTAAAAGAAGAAGATACAATGAATAAAAAAATCCCAATTCTTGTCCCCCTGTCAAACCGTGCACTATACATTCTCCTTTTTTAACTATCAGAGAGAGAGAGCAAAGGGTGGCACTCCATGAAGGCACCCCAATTAGAGCACCCCAAAGAAGTTTGAGTGTGAAAAACAAAACAAACAAACAAAGCCACGCAAGACGTTCAAAAGCACATACGCACACAGGTGATACTGAAAACATAAACCTTGCTCCACCTCTTAACACACACCAGGCACGGTACCATCACAAACCTTGTAATGATCTTTTATCAGGTGATTTTCTAATCAGCGACTACCACAGCTGCTGGCTAGCAAAAGAAAAGGGGCATTACACTTCAGTATAAACCCAGAGCAACCAAATAAAACAAAACCAAATCAGAGGAATTAGCGATTGCCAAGCAATTCTACTTATCCTCCTATTGGTAATTAACCAACCTCCCCAGCAGTCACTATAAGAGACCAAGTCAAATGTTATTAACATATCTGGAGACAGTCACAAAAACTAACCTGTAGGCATTAATTTTCCCTGTTGTGGTCATGATCTACCCATGTACCATTCTGTCTGTCTTCCTTTTGGCTTTTTCCCTTTTACTGGGGAGTCGCCACAGCGAATCATTTGATTCACACGTTTTGATTTGGCAGAGGTCTTTACGTCAGATGCCCTTCCTGTCACGACCCTTTTTAGCAAGGGACAGAAACACGCTGACGACTTTGCAGCTACTCTTTACGAAAGTCAGCAATGGTTCTTTTACATGAACCTCTCACCATAGACAGTGAGAGACATGTCCCGCCTTTGATAACCCAGTTAGCTGCACTGGGGGGGGACAGTGACAACCTTGTGGAGAGTGGGACTCGAACCCCCAACCTTTGGATCAGCGATCCAGCGCCCTATACCACTAGACCACCACTGCCCCATCTACCCATGTACCATCTGTGACCAAAATAAAACGTCCATAAAAACAATTCACCAGTTTCACAAATGGCACACAAAAGTAGATCTACAAAGGAGACTGCTGACTACACCCATGTTCTGAGAAACAGTGATACAGGTGCTGAGAATCAATGACCTTGATTAAACTACCTTACCTAACTGCTAGATTCTGAACCCCCCTCCCCCTCTGATGAATCAGCACCCTGATAACAATCTATGAGCAAAAATCAGAGTAGCTAACTTTCCATCATCTCCTCATCCTCTCAATAGCCTAATTCAACCCACACAGTACCGTAAGTATAGGGAATTGAAAAAGATTTGAATGTTGACCTGCTGTAATTCATGGAGACCACCACAAGGCTGGTTCCGCTTCAAACTGCTGGACTGATTCCCCATCAGACTCTGGTCAAGATCAGCTTTAAGAACACTTACTTGACTGGGAGGCAGGGGGTGATGAACAATCATGCAGACTCTTCAGTGAGACTACTGGTGAATCCTCCCCACCTCCTTCTCGGATTTCAAGATAGACGGCTCTATAGTTTGGACAGGGTCAGAGGTAACCTTCTGCAGCAAAAGGGCAGCCCACATCTTAGTCCAATGTATATGCTTCACAGGGCTTTCCTGCAACACTGGTTCAACAGAATACACAACTTCCTGGTCTTGAGGAGCAGCTATGACTTTATATAAGCAAGGGTTCTACACATCTTGTATTTTATTTCTATCAAAAAATTATTTTTCAAATAGACAAGTTCACCTTTCTTAAATCCTATGTCATTCAAGCCAGCTGTGGGCGGTACTACTGGCACAATTGCCTTTTCTCAGGGCAAAGAGTGTGGAGCAGGTCATGCAAATTTCTGTTGAACCACTCACACAGCACATTCCCCTGAAGATGATAAGGAATGGTGCTGCTCTTTCTCATGCCAAAAACCTGATATAGGTGGTGTGTCAAACTGCTTTCAAAATGTTTTGCCCTGGTCATAATCCAGTCATCCTGGTGCCCCATGCACATCAAACCAATGTCACACCAGAACATCTGCCACAGTGACATCTTTCTGCTCTCAGGCAGGGATAGCCTGTGTAAACTTAGAAAAGGCATAATTCAGCACAAGGATATTCTCTCAGTTATTGCTGTCTGGTTCAGGGATGGTAAAGTCCATTTTAAGAATTCATTGTGGTCTTGTAGCATGTAGTGTGCCCAAAGAGGTTGTTATCTTAGCTTGTACAGCTTTAGCCAAAATACACTGTCAATATCTTTGCACCATTTCTCCTCATCCCTCCACATGCCTGGACAGTAGCACTGACCAGTTCTGTCATTCTATCCACCCCCCGATGGTTGTGTGCATCATGTAGGCTTAGTATACAGCTTCCTGCTGTATACACTGGGACAATAACAGCTGGCCCACCTCTCGATAACCATCTGGAGTATAGGTCAGCTGATACAGATATACTCCCCTCTCCAAAAACTGGAACCACTGACAGGCATGCTACCTCCAGCTCCTTGGGGTTTGGTGGATAACCCCACTTCCCTGTTACAGAGATAGTGTCAATTGTAGGGATCCACAGATTGCAATGAAGACAGATCTGCTTGCGAGCATTTTGACAATGAGGATAGGTCAGCCCCCATCACCTCAAGTTGTTCTTGTATTGACTGCACGCATTATTTCTACAGGCATGTGGGAACCTCAGTGACGGAAAAAAAAAAAAAAAAATCCAAAGACCTGCTGTGACAAACCATCTGCATTCCCATCAATCCACCCTGTCCGGTACTTTGTAGCAAAGGTGAATGCGGACAATTTTGCGACAGCCATCTCTGCTCCAGTTCCCCCACTTTAGAAGTCTGCAAATTAAACGCAGTACTATTGTCTGTATTTAGAGTGAAGGCAATGCCCAGCAAGTATTCTTGAAACTTCTTATATACATTCCACTTCAATGCAAGACATTCCTGTTTCAATGAACTGTAATTGTTCGTATTTCTCTCCATTTTCAGAGACTATGCAATGTTGCATAGGCAACTGGTGACTGAGCGCATCATCATGCTAAGAAAGTACTGCTCCCAGTCCATAAAAGCGGGCATCTATCTACAGCACAAATGGTTTCTGGAAACCTGCATAGTCTAGGACAGGTATAGTTGCAAGTCTCTATTTCAATGACTGGAAAGCCACAAAGACTATCCCACAAACTTCCCAGAGGAATATGAAGGGTTTTTACCTTTCTGCCAGGTGCCACGCAGCTTCATCACCAGGGCATGTAGGAGGGCTGCCAATTTTCCAAAACCCTTCACAAATATGCGGTAATAACTCACAAAACCGAGGAATGGCCCTCAACCAGAGTCAGCCTCCCTCATTAGGATTAATGAGTTCAGAAAATGAATGGATGGATGAAAACCAAAGAATGTATGCAGCTCTGCCAAATTAATTTGTTACAATGCCTTAGGAGTACCAAAGCGTCTTTAGGACTTCACCTGAAGACTACACATGACCAGTATCACAATAAAGTCTCCATGAATGAACAGATGATCAGTTCAACAAACTAGACTTCATGTTAAAATTTTAGTGGAGCCATGTAATTTTACTTTTTGACCATAAATCCACTGTCATAAAAAAGTGAGTTCTTTACTGACACTGAAAATTCAAGTTCTTGTGAAAATCTCTTCCTTATGTAAGCTCAAAATGTTTTACCGTTTGGGGGTGTTAAAACTTTGGGTGCCTTCCAGCTGACTTGGAATTTCAAATAAAATTGTAAGTACCTTCATATGTTTGAACATATGCAAAACATTTTTCTCTCTTTTTATTTCATATCAATAAATACATATTAAATGCTTATAATAATAAACTTTAAAAAAATAACACAAGATGTAAATAAAATATAAATGCACACATACAGATGCTACTGTATGATGTGAAGACAACGCATACATACGCATGTGCAGACATGTGCACACGCACAAACAACAATGTAACTACATTTGATGGGAGATTTCGGGTTGTTTTTTGTTTTGTGTTGGTTTAGGGTTTTTTTTTTTTTTGCATAATTAGCTCGTTTTTGTGGCATTTTCCTTCTTTAATTTCCTTATTTTTAATTTGATTAATATTTATTTATTTATTAAAGAACAAACAAACAAACAAACAAAAAAATGCAATGCACTGAAGCCACATGCATTGAAGCAGAAGGTAGTGAGGGATATATAGAGACATATATGTATGTATATGTGTGTGTGTGTGTGTGTGTGTGTGTGTGTGTGTGTGTGTGTGTGTGTGTGTGTGTGTGTGTGTGTGTGTGTGTGTGTGTGTGTGTGTGTTTGGAAGATACAGAAAGAAACTCTTTGTCTATGCATTGAATTCAGAGGTTAACATACCTGTTAAAAACAATTATTCGTTTCTCCATTTTCCCCTTTGGTTTTCACAGTACCATCACCTTTACTGAACTGTACTTTCAGAATGCATATCACCTGGTGAGAATTAAGGAGGGAGACAAAAGAACAATTACATTCAAAAATCTGCAAGGACATTTTGAGTATGTCCTTTTTTCGTGAATCATTGCACGAGCCATTTTTCAAGCTCTGCTTAATCATGTCTTCATTTTTTTTAATGAGTTCATTTTTTATTATCTGCCTAGTATCTCAATGAACATGTGTCCCATGTCTGCCAGGTGCTCCAGAGGCCTCTGGTGAATTAGCTATTTGTTAAAGCTGGCAAGTGTGAGTTCCATGTACGATAGGCAGTTTCCTGTGCTATGCCATTACGGGGAAACATATGAATATAGATCCAGAGAAAATCCCAAATGTGAAGGAGTGCTACTCTCAACCCATAAGTGATCACACATGCTTCCTTTGTTTTGACAGTTTCTGCTGATGATTTATTTGTAACTACAGTAAAGCAATGTGGGGTTGGTGGCGTAGTGGTTAGGGTGCTGCGCTCATGATTGGGAGGTTGTGTGTGTGAATCCCAGTTAGACCCCCCACAGTGCTGAAACCCCAAGGCAAGGTCTTAACCACAAGTGTGCCGCTGTTCACTCAGCAGTATAAATGAGTACAAGTAAAAAATATACCGAGGAAGGTAGCCTGCAGTAGACTCGCGTCCCATCCAGGAGGAGTTCACACTGTGGAAACATGGTATAAGCACTGGTCCGATGAGCCACTATGGCATCGGGTGTAAAAAGCCCAAAGGACTTTATCTTTACAGTAAAGTAATTGCCCTCACACCAAGCTTACATCCACAGTCTCTTCTTTTTTTCTGTAAATCAGAGGCTAACTAGTCAATGCCTTAGGCATTGGTGTTGGAGCAGTACTATCTTAGCACTCAGACTTAGACCAGAAATGACACTACTGGCCTTCTTTTCCAGATGATCTCCTGTTAAAAAAAACCCCAAAAACAAACAAACAAACAAACAAACAAAAAAAAAACACCGATGGCATGGCCAACAGGGAGCTTTTTGCAATTGGCCTTGGGAAAATGGCAGTCTTCTTCTTTTCCTTTCGGCTTTCCCCCTTTTTTTTTTCAGGGGTCGCCACAGCAAATCATCCGATTCACATATATTTGGCATAGGCTTTTCAATCGGCTGCCCTTCCTGACACAACTGTTTTTAGCAAGGGACAGAAACATGCTGACGCCTTGCAGCTTAACTCCATACTTTGAGCCTAACACCATACTTCTCTCATTCTGTGCTACAGTATCAGTTTCTTGAAACTCAAATGACTGATCCATGAAGCCCAGCAGACTAAATCAGATTTTGTCACTGTACCTCCTAACTGATCATTTGTTGCTGCTGCAATCTGTCCTCAAACACTTGGACGGTGTCATTTCTCGCCTTGCCTACCACCCAGGTGTAAAACAAACCTTTATTTAAAATACGTTTCTGGTTCCTACACTAGATACAGACACCTGGGCGTTGTCTCTGTTTGCTTAGTATGAGCCAGAGGAACATTCTCACATAAACTGCCTGAAAGTCTGCTTACCCCTCTCCCCATGTCAGGTCATTCCTGATCACACACTTCCAATGGTCTACATGGCAAGAATGACTCTTCCAATGGTCTACATGGCAACTCAGTTATTTTTTCAGTGGTTGATACATTTTCCAAATTCAATCACTGGTTGTCCCTTTATGGTCTGTTGCCTTCTGAATCACTGTGGAAAAGGGTACTAGTACCTTGTTAACTGGAATAATTATGGACCTGAAGAAGAGTCCTGGTGCCTCGTTTCTAGATCCTGGACCCTGAACTTATGAAGGAGTTTCATCCGGACTCACCCTTACAAGCCTAGTGTGTCACCAAGCGGCTTCCATTGTGAGGGGAGACACTCTTAGGATCCAGTCCTTTTCTCCTCCACTCTTTATGGTGTGTTCTATGTTTTCCTACCCCCTGTGTATCATGTCTGAATTTTTATGGGTAGAGTAATTGACACAAATTCTCCACTCACATGCTCATCCAGCACACTTTTTTTTTTCTTCAAATTTCAGCACTTCCCCCTGAACTATTAAACCTGGTTCATTAATTCACTTACTTTCTGCCCGTGTGCCAGTTTACTCAATATGGTAACTACCATGCCAAGAAAGCTCCATAGATTCATAACTTGTCTTAAATTCTCATGTTTTGTCTTTCTATTAGTCTTCCCTTGCCTATTGTTCTCATCTAAGGTCCAATATTAATCTTGTTATACATCACTACCAGTTAATATCCTGGAACCTTGACACTGCCCTGTCTCCTCAGTCTGGAAAAGACCCCATCTCAAGGACTTTATTCATGGTCTGGTCTGGTACCTTCTGAGTTGTAGGATGATTCTTGGTAACCTGCCATGAAGGATAACGCCTTGATTATCATCTTCATGGAGGTTTTCGTGGCATTGGTTTGCCATTGTCTTCTGCATGATGTGAACCTACGGGCAATTTAGAACAGCCAATTAGCCTACTGTGCATGTTTTTCGACCGTGGGAGGAAACTGGAGTACCCAGAGGAAACAGACGCAAGCACGAGGAGAACATGCAAACTCCGCACAGACACGCCCAGGCCTGGAATCGAACCCCGGCCTTCTTGCTGTGAAGCGGACGTGCTAACCACTACACCACTGTGCTATTCATGGTTTCCTTTAAATCTGACTGTTCACAAAGAAGCCTTTGTTTAAATGAAGTCTGTTTCTCTGAGAACTGTATTTAGGTCCAGCTTCTTTGTAAAACCCTAAACACATTTGATGGATAACCTACAGATCATCATTGGTACATGATACCTCACAGACACCCTGGACATGACTGTAGATTTAGCAAAGTGAAAGTGATTAGACTAAATATATTTTTGTTTGTTTGTGATGTTTTCACTGAGGAGAGACTTTTGGAATTGAAATGCAAAAAAAGACAAACACAGTTTGATCCCTGATCATCAGCCTCTGTGACGGTTGATATCTTTTGAAACAGCACAGAGTTCATACCTGTTACATTACAAGACTGACATGATATCAGGGTCGGTAGGTATGAATTGGTTTTGATTCTTTGGAGTAAACATTTCAGCATGACATATGAAAGTGTTCAGTTCAGGTACTTAGTTTAAATAGTTTTCTGTTCTTTTCTTAAAAAATCGATGATACTTACTACACCATTCCTTGCAATATGTCACATGATATTTAAATAACATTTGAGTCAAAAGCTTACACTTATGCTTTTGCTGTCAACAGCGCACAAACCATTCTTCAGTGCACTGTGCATGATATGCTGCTTTGTTTGCAGATGTGTTAAAATCTTTGACAGTTTTAACCAGTAGAAACTTACATGTTCCTTTAGCTTGAGCACATTCTTCAAAATGTGCAATTTTTGTGATAATTTTGATATTCTTCTTTCCCATAAGTTTGCCCAGTTTCTCATTTACTGTATCCTACGATCTAAACATTCATCCATCCATACTATATCCATTAGAATATCAGCTAAAGATAGAACTAATCCCAACTGAGTTTGTGCAAGAGGCAGGGCTATTGCAGCGCTAACAGAAGCAACCAATCTCTCACACATTTTTGTACTTTTTAGTTTTGCCCAAATTTACCACCTTTCACTGGAGGCACAGAATTAAAAGGGGTGATTTAGAGGTTGAATACGATCTATAACCAAAAATCAAGGTTTTCTAGGACACCTTTTAATAGCTTTATATATTGTCATTATTAAATATATTATATTAGAGCTTTGCAGTTGGTGACATTCATTTTTGAAGCTGCTTAATCCGAATTAGATTCACCGGGAGACTGACGCCCATCTCAGCCGACTCTGGGTAAGGGCAGGTTACACCCTGTACACCTCACCAGGCCATCATAAGGCCTAGATACACAAAACCATTTGCATTCATAAATATGAACAAGTTGAAGTAGCCAATTAGCCTATTGTGCATGTTTCTGGACCATGGGAAGAAACTGGAGTACCAGGAGGAAACCCATGCAAGCACAAGGGGAATATGCAAAACTCCCCACAGGGATACTCAGATCCAGGAATCAAACCCTGGTCTTCTTATTGTGAGGCAGACATGTTAACCACTGTCCAAGCATCCCGCCTCATAATATTAATCCTGACAAATGTTGCCTTCCTATTACATATGACCACCACCAACCCTGGAAAGGTATTTACTCAAATCAGAAGCCACCTTCCTCTTAATTAAGTGCTATGCATACACATTTTTTGTCAACCTCACACACTCAGAGGTAAAGTACTATCAGCAACGTTTGTACTAATAGACATAGATTTGTGGTAATTGCTGAGTAACAGCGTATACTATCCCCTCTCCCCATGAGACCTAGTTAATTAGCTCTCATGGACCCCCAGTTGTGTATGGCTATGACATGAACCTGGATTCAAATGTGTAATCTCTTGATTGATAGCCAAACACCTTAACAAAGCATCCGAATAGGCTGCTGTCATTCATGTTGCAGTGCTGGATTAAAATGTGAAGAAATAGTCAATTTTGAGGGAATGCTGATTGATGCTTGTTGTGGAGTTAATAAAATATGCATAAACATTTCCAACCAAGTGAAAGTAAATTCAATTAGTGCCAAAATTAAATGTTTGGCAATGCTGCAATATTTGCTGACAGGAAAAATATAACCTCTCAATAAAGTAAGATAGCATTGATATTCACTATCTCAAATTTTTGTTATTATAATTATATACAATTATAATAATTATTATTCATTATTATTCAACAACGATGACAACAACAACAACAACAACAACAACAACAACAACAACAACAACAATTTATAGTGTACAACAAATAAGTACATCAAATGTTGTTTTTTTTTTTCAAAATATTTGAATCTACCCTTTTAATACAGTGTCCAGAGATCAACAAACTTGTTATACTTGAACAAAACAAGAAGTCTATCTTTGATTTCTCTTTTCAGAGCACATTATTTCAAAAAGATAACATTTGATTATATTGTCACTGACAAACCACAGTGTTGCCTTGTTCTTATGTTCTTTTTTTTGACAACAAAGGACATTTTTACCTTACCTACCTACCATGCTGGACAAATTTGCTTGAACCTTTACTGACTGCAATGTTGCCAACTAACAGTGTGACATCCTTATATATATATATATATATATCCCATATATGTTATATTTCAAACACATATATATATATATATATATATATATATATATATATATATATATATATATATATATATATATATATATATATATATATATATATATATATATATATATATATATGGGATATATAAGGGATATGGTCCATAGGAGGGTTAAGGGGGCTTTCAACTACGGGTTTTACGAGGGAGACATGGAACACAGGATGCACCTTGAGAGCCGCCGGGTGTTTGACTGGGGTTGACGATGCGCTCAATGGTGTATGGTCTGATGTACTTGGGAGCCATTTTCTTGGAATCAGCGTTAAGGGGGAGATCTCTGGAGGGGAGCCAAACCTGTTGCCTAAACTTGTACACTGGTGCCGATGTCCAATGACGATCGGTGATCCACTGATTCTGGGCAGCTGACCTCTCCAAGGCAGTATGAGCCTGCTTCCAGAGCCGGCGTGCTCTGCAGAAGTAGCCTGGACTGAGGGGACAGCCACTTTGTTCCCCTGACTGGACAACAGAGGGGGTTTGAAAAATGTTGATCACCATGAAGGGACACATACCAGTGGAGGTACAGACAAGGAAGTTATGGGAGCAATCGATCCATGGTAGATGTGTGGATCAGGAGGCTTAGAGACAAGAGGTAATGCAACACAGGATGGTAGCCAGAGGTCAAGCTGCTGGAAACTCCTAGGGTGTCACAACACACTTTCCATACCATGGATGCAAACTGGTGGCCTTGGTTGGAAACAATGTCCTGGGGAACCCAGGAAGGCAGAACACGTGTTGGATCAGAAGGCCAGGTGTCTCCATAGCTGATGGGAGCTTGGGTAGGGGGACGAAATGAACTGCCTCCGAGAAGCGGTCCACTATGGTCAGGATGACCGTGGTCAGGAGAAAAAGGGTCCGGTGAATCCCAGGAATGCAGGCCAATTTGGGCACATATCCCCACTGGAGCACTGGAGTTCAAGCCAGCAGAGCAACCTAGTCATCCCTGGGGACACCTTTCGAACTCTGATTCCCTTTGCTGGGCATCCTGGACCAGGCACTCCATTTCGGAAGTTTCTGACATCACACCTCCTGCCATTGAAAATCTACTGCTACCTTTTCTACCTGACAGGTAAGTCATCAGGACCAACTGCCTTTAAACTCTTCATCCTCTTCAATGCCCTCCTCACTTCACCCTTACTAATCTTTGCTACTTCTTGGTCCTCAACGTTCACCTCTTCTACTCTTTGTTTTCTCTTATCTTTCTCATTCATCAGCTCTTCAAAGGAATCTTTCCATCTTCCAAGCACACCTCTGACATCAGTCAACACCTTCCCACTCTGTCCTTAATCACTCTAACATGCTGCATGTCCTTCCCATCTCTATTTCTCTACTGTGCCAACCTGTATAAATCATTTTCTCCCTCCTAACTGTCCAACCTAGCATACAAGTCATCATACACCCTCTGTTTAGCCTTTGACACCGTTCAGCTTTGCCTTATGCTGTGTCTCCCTGTACTCCTGTTTTACTCTCTTCGGTCCTCTAAAAGTTCGACTTCTTTGTAGCTAACCTCTTCCTTTGTACACACTCTTACACTTCCTCATTCCACCACCAAGTCTCCTTATCTACTTTCCTTCCTGAGGACACACCAAGTACTCTCCTACCTGTCTCCCTGATCACATTTGCTGTGGTTGTCCAGTTATCTGGAAGCACTTGTGGAGAATGTCTATAGTGTTCATCAGTAACAACACATTTGATTGTTCTGCTGTGCTTTTTTTGCGGTGTTCTCTTGGTAAATGTCCAACAACTGATGAGCCATTAGAAACTGCTGTAGCAAAACTATCGTGAGGATTAGACAGCTGCCGGTATGTTGATAACTGTTCCCTAAGGAAGGGTTGCCAAATATCATGATAAATATGAAATCCTCGAACAGAACTATCACATATTAAAGTTGATTTATGCTTAAAGGAAGTGCTCTTTTGGTGCAAAGGTAACCCGTATGCACATGACTTAACTACTAAATAACAGCTAAAGGCCATCATTTGTTACAACCTGCAGATTGTTGTCAATGACAGCTTTTTTTCCAATGCTCTGTTTTTCTAACATTCCACACTACCTGTCTCCCTGATCACATTACCTGTAGCTGTCCAGTCATCAGGAAGCACTTCCTGACCACCCAAAGCCTGTTTCAACTCCTCCTTGAAGACAACACGGCACTCTGTTTGGCTGGGATAAATAGGCAGAAGTCCGGCCACCAGGCACTCGTCTTCAAGCCTCTCTCCCAGGTCTGGCTTCAGGGGGGAACCCTAATGATCCACTTCTGGGTAAGGCAAACTGCATCCTTTTTGTTATTTTTTATCCAAAGAGGTCTTCTATACCACACTTAGTCTGGACCCTCACTTAGAACCTGTTTGCCTTGGGTGACCTTACCAGGGCATGATGCCCCTGACATCATAGCTCCAAGATAATTACTACACACAAACCCCTTCACCATGATAAGGTGGCAATTCGAGGAGTTGTAGATAGGTGAATTATCTGTATTAATTGGCAAGTAGGGCAATAAAATAGGACATTGGTCTTTAATCATTATTTGAGAATAACCAGTGACCTAGCTCTCCAGATATCTAGAAGAAGTTTGTTCTACCATCTAGGTGACAAATAAGGGAAGCGATTTAATGTCCTCCTTGCATCTTGATAGTAGAATCAATTAAGCAGTGTTGAAAGATCTCAGGAATATATGATAAGTGCTTTAATGTAGGAGGGTACTGGTCAATTTGTGACTTTGAGAGCAAGCATCACTTTAAGAATGTGATAAGCCGTGCATCTGCAGTGTATATTGCTTGTGTTTGTTATGCTTCCCCAAAGTAAAAATTCAAATGACATTCAAACATTGAAATGACAACAAATGCAAAAATCTATTACAAAATGAACTTGTGCTCTGCTTTCAGAGCATGTAGAGCTCACCTGCAACCATCATGCTTAAAATGTGTAAAAATTAACAACAAAAATCTTGATTTAGTTTGCTTTCTGTCTGCTGCTGCAATATATAGGTTTGAGCGAGTTTTAAAAGATGCCTTTAAAGAAGCATGCTTATGCACAGCTTGTACCACTCCTGGGGTATTCTGAACTCACTTTCCATTAACATATGTAAAACTGAACTATAAAAAAAAAAATAATATATAATAATTATTTTTCTTTTTTTTTCTTTTTTTTATTTCTTTTTTTTCTTTTTTGTGTCCTTCTTGTGTTGGACATACTAAAGCAGTTATTCCCTTAGGCTCAGTGTCTTACTAATCTCTGTTTCGTACACTAGTTATCGGCATTCACATCACTTTCGGCAAGTATTTGTTAATTAAATATGGTCCCAAAAATGAGTTAGTCCAAAGTGGAAAGTGAAAAGGATTATGATACATTAAAAAGGAAATTCCGAGTGTGATGAGAAATATTGGTTGTTTTCAGTTAGCTGTGCCTAAAATTTGAATCAACTATAAACAAAACGGTAAGGAAAACATACAGGTAGAGCCAGGAATTATGATAACAATACATCAATACATCAGGATAAAAATCTCAAAATCTATCTCTAAATTATTCCCATATACAGGGTCACCCACTAAAATCGCCTACATTTCAAAAGTCACTTTAAAATAAATGAATACATAAAAATCATCATATTATAATTTGTACATATGAACTTCACCCAATGTAGTATTTATACATGTTTTAAACATGGCATGCATGGCCGTAATTGTCTATACATGCTTGGAAGTATTTTCTCCAGGCTGCCATGAAGCAAAGGGTCGTGTCTGGTGGAATAGCAGCTACCACCTGCTGAATAGCAGTATTAAAGAGACCCCCTATTGATCATTCATACAGCATAATGTGTGTTTATGTAATATGTTTAAGAGGTATATATGCTTATTTTAAAATAAATTACCATAGAAAGCACAAACCAATTATATTCAGGGATTACTATCTGTGTGCTAAACTGTGGGTTAGCATATTATAGTCATTTTTTTTTTTTTTTTTCCCGTAGAAGTGATGTCAACACATTGGGCAGGGTTGATGCCTCTTGTTTAGACAGTAAACTTACATTCTAGTCAATCTGAGTATAAAAATGCTAACAGAGATGCATCTGACAGTAAATACAAAATAGCTCATGCAGCTAATGTTGCATGAATGTTGGACTACATTTTGGATTGTAATTAAATTTCTTGTATATGGCTTGTATATTTATGTTTTCACCCAAACGAGGATGGGTTTCCCATTTGGGCCTGATTCCGTTCAAGGTTTCTTCCTCGCATCAATGGAGGGAATTTTACCTTGCCACCATCGCTGCGGGCTTGCTCATTAAGGATGCGTCGGGGTTGTAGAAAATGTTTAACCTTTTGACTTTGTAACCTCCAACTTTTACTGTGCAAAACTATTTTGTGACAATCTCAATTGTAAAAAGCACTATACAAATGAAGCTGATTTGAATTTAATTGAAAATTAAATGATTTTTATGCTCCTCAGCCACGTACTCTATTTTCACTTCGGGTTACTCGCTGTTTTTGTACAAAATCCTCTAATTCCCTGTTTTGCCTTGGGCTTATTATTAACATATCTCCAGAAAGATTCTGGAGGAGTCTTCATGTACCAGACTTTGATTGATATGCACTGGGTGCTTCTCACAGTTCCATAAAGACCTGAATTTCTCAAAATCTCTATCCAAGTATTTGTTTTTCCCCAGGCTGGCTTTTTTTCCTTCAGTTTTTTTTTTCCTTTCTTTTCTAGTTTCTGGTGATTCCTACGAAGGTCTGGGTCTTATTTAGTTCATTGATCAATTTGGGTTTGGCAGATAATGACAGGGTCACTTGTTTGCATGACAGTTTTTTGTTTTTTTTTTCTTTTTTTGTTCATTATCTCTTCAGTGATGCATCTTAAACTATACTTCAAATTCACAAAATTATAACACTCATTCATTCATTAATTAATTCATTCATTCATTAACAGAGATGCTTAATTCTAATTAGGGTCATGGGGAGGCTGGTACCCATCTGAGCCGTCTCAGTACACTCTGGACAGCTCAAAAGGCAGAGAAATGCTGATGGCTATGCAGCCTATTCTTGATGGAAGTTAGTAATGGTTCTTTTACATACCTCTCAGCATAGACAATGAGAGACATTGCTGGTCTTTTACAACCCATTTAGCTGCACTGGGGGCAATTATGACATATATCCACAATGCAGCCATGAGAGGGGGCACAAGCCAGTGCTCTCAATTATGCCGGTCCCAAGCCCGGATAAATCCAGAGGGTTGTGTCAGAAAGGGCATCCGATGTTAAACCTGATCCAGATCAAATATGCAAATCACAAATATTACCTCCATACCAGATCGGTTGAGGCCCAGATTAACAACGACCACCATCAGTGCTGTTATCCAACAGCGTGCTGGTGGGAATTGGACTACTGTTGGTTAAAGAAGGAGAGGCGGTAGGCGTATCCATAGGCGGAGCGAGAAGAAGAAAATTCCCCCCCCCCCCCACTGGGTTATCACAGGCTGGCCATGTTTCTCACTGTCTATGGTGAGAGGCATGTAAAAGAACAATTGCTGCCTTTCGTAAAGTGTAGGCTGCAAAGCCATCAGTGTGTTTCTGCCCCTTGCTAAAGGGATGTGTCAGGACGGGCATCTGACATAAAAACCTATGCCAAATCAAACATGCAATGATTCGCTTTGGCGATCCCTGAGAAAAAGGGAACAGCTGAAAGGAAAAGGAGACTTGCATAGTTTTAAATCCGAGCCTATAAGTTGTTACCTAGGCTTTTACTAAACAGTATGATCTTCTAATTCAAACCAAACTTGTATTTTTTTCCCTTTTCTGAAGCATTTTTGTTATTATTTTACCTGTAGGATGGCATGGTGGTGCACTCTTTAATATGTGAGAAAATGCATTATCTTCTTAAGTTACTGGATCGCCAGACTCACCCTACTGCGATGATATAAACTGATTAAACATAAATACTAAAATATATTGAAGTGGTAATGCTTATTGACTGTTTATTTTAATTGAGACTCATTCAATTTCAGAACACCAAGCCCATACTTTTTCTTTTTCTCAGAGGTTTTTTAAACGAACATTCAAATACAAATTAATGTCTAATTTAAACCAAATTGACACCTAAATGACATCATAAGAATAATTATTGTCCTCTGAGATATCAAAAGAAAACTTTTGAACAAAAACTAATGAGCTCAGAAAGGATAGACCGGATTTGTTAGCTTGAAAACCATGGTCAGGATTTCAAGCATGAAAGCTCTCATCCCAACCATCAGTCAAACAAAGCAGAATATATTTTCACTTCAACCTGTTTTGTAGAAAATCCTATAAATATGTATATTAACGCAACAGAGCAAGTACGTATTTACATACAATGCCCTACATTGGACTTGCATGTAATCAAACCAGAAGGGGTATTGTCTTTCAAAGATGAAATTTATTTTAAATCTATATGGCAGTAAATCATTTTATTATTATTATTATTATTATTATTATTATTATTATTATTATTATTATTATTATTATTATTATTATTATATTTGCTGCAGTGAACTTGCAAGAGGATCTATAAATGAAAAAGTAGTCAAAGTGATATACAATATGGAAAGCTGCTAAGGAAATGTATATTAAAATAAATCAGGGAATGAAAAGGATATCATAGAAATAGAATTGACAAACAATTCAACACAGAAACACAATGCCATTTTTGTATACAAGAGGACACCAAGAAGATTATTATTATTATTATTTTTTTTAATTAATTTTTTTTTATAATAGCTTTGACAAAATGTTAGCAGAGATGAGCTAATTGGATCATACATTACTTTATTAAATAATTAAATAATGTTATACATTCTGTGGCAAAGCAATACAAAGCTTTTTTTTTTTTTTTTTTTTTTTTTTTTTTTTTTTTTTTTATACCTAATTTCTACAATGAATTATGGTTGGATGGTATGGTAAAATCTGAGTCAGGTCATTGAAGGTCATTGTTGAAGCGATTAATTGGATATTTAAAAAAGATCTCTGAAGGGTGTTATTAGTAATTACCTTGATAAATATATGCATTATGTATGCTAAATACTAACCCAGGTACAACTCCATTTTTTAAAATATATTTGTCCACCTGTTTTACGAGCAGCACATACAATGAAACATAATCAATTGTATGAGTTTCATCCAGGTACTCCAGTTTACTCCCAAAAACATGTACATTAGGCTAACTGGCTGTCGAGAGTGTATCCTGCCCTCTCCCATAGTCGGCTGAGATAGGTGCCAGCCTCCCCGAAACCCTAATTAAGATTAAGCGGTTCGGAGATGGTTTGGACATGTATAGAGGAGGGATAGTAAATGTATTTGTAGTAGCAAGATGATCGAACTACCAGTCAGAAGGCCTAGAGAAAGTCCAAAGAGGAGATTTATGAATGTGGGGAAGGAAGACATGAAGGTAGTTGGAATAAGAGAAGAAGATACAGATGATAGGGTGAGATTGAGGCGGATGAGCTGTGGTGACCCCTGAAGGGAACAGCCAAAGGGAAAAGAAGATATACAGATGCTCCCTGACTTACGTTCATCCATTTTACATTTTTTCGATTTTATATTTTTTTTGTAAAGTGAATCGGTATAAATAAGTGACTTATTTGAAATTATATATATATATATATATATATATATATATATATATATATATATATATGTTCACAGTCTTGAACAGTGGGGGCATTGGAAGTCCGTTCTAGTGATTACTGCTGATGCAGTTCTGTGCCGCTTGTCTCTCACTTTTTCAAAGTTGGCAGCTGCTTTGTGGATTGAGGTCACCCATTTTGGTCTGTCCATAGCATGCTGCTCAAGTTCCATCTTGCTTGATGTGACACCACTGGATGTTTGCTTTCACAGTGTCTTTGTATCACAGCTTTGGGCGGCCTTGGTTTCTTTTGCCGAGCTGGAGTTCGCCATACATCAGGCGTCTTGGCATCCTGGACTCCTCCATTCGAATTACATGCCCCACCCATCGAAGTTGAGCCTTGATGATCATAGACTCAATGTTGGTGGAGTTGACACGCTCTAGGACCTCCAAGTTGGTAACGTGGTCCTGCCAGCTGATTCTGAGGATGGAGCAAAGAGCTTGCATGTGGAAGTGCTCCAGCTTGTTGACATGTCTGCGATACAGTGTCCATGTTTCACAGCTGTAGAGAAGGGACAGGAGTACCACAGCATTGTAGACCTTCAGTTTTGTTGATAGCCGTATATGGTGTTGATTGAGCACTCGGGTGCGGAGTCTGCCCAGTGCCTGGCTAGCCCTGCCGATCCTATAAGTGATTTCTTTGTCCAGGGCGCCATCACAGGAAATGGTGCTTCCCAGGTACTTGAAATGTTTAACATTGGCGAGTGGAGTCTTGATCCAGTGGCATGGGGAACCATTAAAACGGGAGACTGCCAGGCTGCAGTGGATGACCAGGACTTCTATCGGTGCCATGTCCAGTTCTAGGCACTCCACGACACTTGCTGCCACCGACTTCATAACCGTTGGATCTCAGGTGATTATCTCTTCTGATTGTTCTGCCGGGAGTCAGTCTTCGCATGCAGTAGGGCTGGCACAGCCCAAACCTAACTCAATGAGGGTTTAAGACCCATCAGCTACCTTCACCTGGTTCAGCCAACTCGCCAAAGCCATTGTCCGGGGGATGGCCACTATTGCATGCGACAGCTTCGAGGAGCCACAGGTGAAAGTTGAGTGCCAGGTGAGGACCAGTGACAGGACCAGGGGCTGCCCTGAGAAGGGCATGGCGTGCCCCCTGCCAAAAGGTACTACCTGTCCCTGTATATATATGGTTGCAATAACTTCTAATTTTTCTTCAAGCAGAACACAGAACTCCACACAGAATGGTACATGCCATCCATACAACTTGAAGTCAAGAACCTTCTTAATTATGTGGCAGCCATGCAAAACATGGGACCTGAGTCCATTTTTTTTTTATTTTTTATTTATTTATTTTTTGGGTTGGATATATTTAAATTGGTCTTTATTGTAAGTTTGTAAGTTACAAGCTGTGTTTATTCACCAGGGAACTTGATGAATATACAGCGGGATTAAAATTGTGCTCTCCACTTTCTTCCTAATATTTTTTATTTTTTTTTTTTCTGTAAAGTATGAGGTTGGTGATCCAATAATAAATCTTAAGAATAAAGATCACTATTTTTTTTTTATTATTATTTATTTAATTTTATTTTATATTTATACAGAAAGCAAAGTCAGCCTTATGTTCAGACAGTATCAAAATTGCTTGAAGAGTTCATTGTCTCTCAAAGACATACTGGTGTGCCTTTATTGCTTCCAACATGATGACATTTAAGCAGGCTCACCAGCATATATTATAAATTACCTCAACATATGATATCTAAAAGATATCTTGTTGTCATTTCTCTAGTTTTTCCTCGTCAGGCAGCACACTGGATTTCTGGTACCAAAAATAGCATTACATGTTGTATTCTTACTGCTGAATATGTATAATGATTATTGTTAAAAAAAAAAAAAAAAAAAAAAAAAAAAGTATGTTATCTTGATTGTACACCCTGAATAGGTCTACGGCAGGGTCAACCCTAAGACAAGTACAGAAACACACCTCAATGCTCATTTAAAGCAATTTAATTTTTTTAATTTATCAATCAATGTATTATGTGTTATTTGTCAGTGTAGTATATGCTATTCATTAATAATAATAATATCTGAACATAAATGTGTAATGAGCATGTATGTTTTTTTTTTTTTAGTAATATTAATGCATATACTGGGTAGAAATATTTGAAAATGTGGACAAATGTATGGAACAAAGCAGAATCAGAATACATTTATAATGTTCAATGTAACAAATGTATTATTGTATTTAATAATATCACAACAATGACTAAAAAAATAATAAATAAATAATAATAATAATTAAAAAAAAAAAAGTGAGGTAGGTTCTGGCCTGCAAAATGTGTTCGCAATCAAAGTGCTGATTTAATTAATCTTAACACGGGGTTAAACTGGTTTACAGTATTTGTGCACTTAGTTAGACTGATAAAAGTCACAACCAAATTAGGAAACTGATGGTGGAAATAATGCTGTAGGGTGCTGTAACTCACACTTGTCGCATGCTTGTCAGGGATAATTTCCACCATTGTACATCAATGTGAATGTTAGACCTCTCTGCATCAGCTCCTGCAGGACATATTAAAATAATCCCCTGGATTCATTTAGCTAATCAGAGCATGCATGGACATTGGCATGAGGGATTAAACAGTGCTATTCAGCCTTGACCTGCATTCTCTTAAAATGAGTGGATAAATTATTTGTTTACGTTAATGTATTCTTTGTGTTGGTGATAAAAGATTCAAAAGGCATTCTTATTTATTATTATTTTTTTTTACTCTTTCTTCTTATAAATGAAAAGGTGCCAACAGCTGAGATAATCCTAAAAGCTTGTTGTTACCCAGAATGCTCCTTAGTCAACACTGCAACATGCTCCAAACTGAACTGGGATAAACACACTGAAGAGGAAGAACAGAACAAACACAAACCTGCTGTTATGCCTCTGGCATGATATACAAAAATAAATAAATAAATCTGGTCATTCCGGTTGATTTCAGATTCAGCAACAAACTCTGAGAGAATGCGTGTCGACTAGGTTACCCATTCTGTGTTATGATGTTGCATTATTTTACAAATTAATACAGAGCACTATCTGGGGCCGTGGTGGCCTAGTGGTATAGGGCGCCGGATTGCTGATCCTAGGGTTGGGGGTTCGAGTCCCACTCTCCACAAGGTTGTCACTGTCCTCCCAGTGCAGCTAACTGGGTTATCAAAGGCCGGCCATGTCTCTCACTGTCTACGGTGAGAGGTTCATGTAAAATAACCATTACTGACTTTCGACAAGAATAGCTGTAAAGCCGTCAGCGTGTTTCTGTTCCTTGCTAAAGGGTTGTGTCAGGAAGGCCATCCAACGTAAAAACCTCTGCCAAGTCAAATGTGTGAATCAGATGATTCGCTGTGGCGACTCCCGAGTAAAAGGGAAAAAGCCGAAAGGAAGACAGACTATATATATATATATATATATATATATATATATATATATATATATATATATAATACACTTTTCATTAAGTCCTGGCGGCCGGCGGAAGCACCGGCTACCATTAGCCTAGTGCCGGTTATATTTTATAATAGTAAATAATAATATTAAATAATATAATAATTATAATATAATAATAATCTTTAATAAAAACATTTTCACGGCTTTGTTAAGCTATGTACTTGACAACACGATCACTTGTTTTGATAATTTCTCAATCAGCTCACTTCCAATATCCCATGATGCACTATGCTACCTCATCCAAAAGCGCGGCACTTTTTATATCCATGCCGCCATTTACCTGTGGACCCGTGTAGATTTAAATCGTGATGGGTCGTACAAACCCAGGTAAAATATAGTCCAAACTGATGTGAGTCGTACCGACAAGCATGGCGCCGAAGCGAAGTAGATCTAAACAACCAACATGAAATACGTTGTGGAAGCGACTCAAGACTGATGATTCCACTGTTTTGGAAACACTCAGTTAAATCACTCATAGTTTGAATCCACCAATCCACCCACCCAGATTTGGTGGTTTTTGAGCCGATGCTGGCAACAATTACAAATAGTCTCTTTGCTGGCTGAGAATAAATCAAACAGTTAAGGCTCAGTTCAGAAGTATTTCAGGTGCAGCTGCTCTTCTTCTAACACACTGCCTATGGCATTAATGTTGACATTTAACACATCTCTTATACTGTGCCAGATTTATGAGACAGCGCTGATTGATCCTCAAATATAGCAAATATAGCTGTATGGGTTGTTTGACAGCATTCGGCTGATAGACCTTTTTGGGTAGACTGGATTACTTACAATAATACTGTATAGATGGCAAAATAAATATCCAATAAAAGTTTTCTCCGAAAGTACAGTATTTGTCTTTGAATCTTTGAAATCATCTGATTTGCATGTTTGATTTGGCACAGGTTTTTACGTCGGATGCCCTTTCCGTCACAACCCTTTAGCAAGGGGCAGAAACACGCTGACAGCTATGCAGCCACTATTTACAAAAGTCAGCAATGGTTCTTTTACATAAACCTCTCACCATAGACAGCGAGAGACATGGCCTGCCTTTGATAACCCAGTTAGCGATCCAGCACTTTTTACCACCAGGCCACCATTACCACCGATCTCTCTCTCTCTCTCTCTCTCTCTCTCTCTCTCTCTCTCTCTCTCTCTCTCTCTCTCTCTCAAAGCGCCATCCCCAAAATTCAAACAATGCGCAAGTTGCTCTCCCATTGGCTATCCCCCAACACCCCACCCCACTGGCCTCCCATTGGCAAGGAGGGAGCTGCATTTCCATAATACCCATGATGCTTTTTGTGTGCCTTCGACCCATTGTTTGTCACAGAGTTCTAACACTCGTAAAGGACAGACTTACTTTTGTTTCATGAGTTTTTCGAGTGTGCTCATTGCAACTTTATTTTTCATCATTCATCATGGGCCTCAAAAAAGTGATATCCAGCGCGAGTAAAAAGAAGCGGGCTCATGGCATGCGGTTGAGTGATATCACAAAGGAATATAGCCGAAACCCGCCTACCATCGGTACAATATTGAAACAGAAGGAGGCTTTAAAATGGATACGTTTTCATTTTTAAATGGTTTAGGGGGTAGTATTGGGGGCCTTGGAATGAATCAGGCCTTTTACATGTAAAATGCTACTCAACTTACGAAAAAATCAGGTTACGAAACCACCTCTGGAACGGATTAATTTTGTGAATTATGACTGTGTGTGTGTGTGTGTGTGTGTGTGTGTGTGTGTGTGTGTGTGTGTGTGTGTGTGTGTGTGTGAACACATTCATTTTCTGAACTGCTCAATCCTAATTAGGGTCATGAGGAGCCCGGTGCCCATCCCAGTCGACTCTAAACCATTCTCCTGGCAACCATCAAACCCAGATTTGTCTGTCATTCCACAGAACGTATCTCCGCTGCTATAGGATATGCTTTAAACCACTGCATTCAACGCTTTGTGCACCCTGCTCTTCAGGTAATCTGAAGCTTTTTGCTCCCTGTTCTTAAACTAATCTGAATGAAGACCACACACACACACACACACACACACACACACACACACACACACACACATAGCTGAGCATCCTGTCAGGACCAAAAAAAAAAAAAAAAAAGTGAACACATGAAGTATCATCATCTCCAAGGCCACAACGACCTTCAGCTCTATGTTCTGCTGCTCCTTGTCTCTTAGGAGGCCAGGCTCATGGTCCACAGTAAATATATTAGTGAGAAGAACCTGAGGAAAATTCATCAGGCTATGACTCAGTTCTTGCAGCAATGACATGCCAAAATCTGAAAGTAATTCCTCAGCAAGAGAAAACAAAACACAAAACAAACAAACAATGAAAAAACAAACAAAACAATCAATCAGACTCTCTGCGTTCTCACAAAACTGCAGTCTCTTATTCTCAAACATAAATAATTAAATTAATAGTAATGTTATTCACAGTCATACTATTAAAGTATAGTATACTGTAAAGTGCTATGTCAAAAAGTTTAATAAAACTTGCTGTAAAAACAAAATAATAAATAAACAAACCCCTTTATTTTAAATTGAATATTTACTATTTTCTAGATTCCATCACATATTGCCTTACAATTTGTATACATATATAACACAAATAACACATATTTTGAATCTACTTACTGCAGTGAAGTAAGCTGATATTTTGTGAGTTAGTCAGAAGCAGCGAGCAGTAAGTTGCCCCACTCCCAATGCTCAAGAGTTGACACTTTTCAACCCCAATTAATGAACCTCTCCACTCAGCTGCTAAAATAATGAGGGTGGTATTAGGGCTCACACAAATAACTGCACTCTTCATGATATAAGCTCGTAATTAAATGACTCCTGGCTGAATCAAGAATTCTGATATCATTCTGAATTTGGTCAACTTTTAGATATGTTTAAGAGAGCACTGCAAAGAGTTGGACAACATGCATTACATTTACAAGCTTATTTTGTGATTTTTATCATTGCAAGTGTCTACAAGTCAAGAGGAGAGTTGACCAAAAGCCTGTGAGATGGTATGACAAGTAGAGCAATTTTTGAAGCTACAATGTCTCTGGAAAGATTCCAATTAATTTTAAAGGCTATCAGGTTTGGCCAGGGATCAAGCCCTGTTAGATGGAGGAGGGACCGGTTTGCAACAATCTGTACTATGTGGGACGTGTGGGTGGACTGGCTTCCACTAGTAGTTAGCACATCCACCTCACAGCAAGAAGGTCCTGGGTTTGAGTCATGGACTCTGGTATTTCTGTGTGGAGTTTGCATGTTCTCCCCATGCCTGCATTGAATTTGAGTTTTCTCCAAGTACTCTGGTTTTCTTCCACAGTCCAAAGACATACATGTAAGGCTAATTGGCTTTTCCAAAACTGCCCCTAGGTGTAAGTGTAAGTGTGAATGGCTGTTTATGTGTATGGTCTGGTAAGTTGTCTAGGGTGTACCCTGCTTTTGCCCAATGCAAATGAGTCAGAAAGGAATAACACAAAAAATGAACGATACTTTCATTTTTAAGTGGAATATAGCAAAGAATCATCATAAGCATTAATCATCTTCATTTACACTGCTTAGAACTGGGATTGAGACACTGAGTGTAAAATATCATGTGTTCTGAGAGCAAAATCGTTGATCAAACTTACCAATTTTATTCAATCAGTCTCTGTAATCGTAAAATGGGGCTTTCACTGACTGTAAAAGTGAGTTCACAGGGTAATTCAAGACCCCCTGCCACTGGGGGATGTCTATAATGTTCATAAGTAACAACACATTTGATTGTTCTGCCATGCTTTAAAAAAACAGGAAAATATTTTGCTGTGTTCTCTTCGTAAATGTCCAACAACTGATGAACCATTAGAAACTGCTACAGCAAAAATATGGGATGCTCTGAATGAATGGAGCGATGAGCCAGATATGGACCTATCAGAAAGTGATGACGAGTATTTTTCACCCGATGCTCCTGCTCACTAACTTCATAACCATTCCTGGACATGTGCTTTTGTTTATGTTCATGTTGATTGGTTCAACAGTAGCATGTGCTAAGGTTGACATTCGTGTTGATTGGCTCGATTTTACTTCCGGGAAAATGTTTAAAGGAACAGCAACAGGAGGGGAAAGTAAGTGGTCTTTAAAAAAATAATAATAATAAATAAATACATAAATAAATAAATGCTGTTTTCTGTTTATTTTCAGATTTCATGTAAGTAGTTTGGTTGATACCACAAAATAAATAATACAAATACCAGTAAAACTCTTTTATTGTTCTGTTATTATTCATGTTTTCCACCTCAATGGTAATAACCACTTATGGTTCCAGTCTGCTGGGAACATTTTAATAAGCGCCCACCCACTCCAATTTTTAAAGCATCCTGGGCACGTATTATGTCGAATATGCTATTTCTTTTCTGTAACTGGTATTTGTCCTTGCACAACTTGACCCAAAAACTACCAAAGGGTCCAAAGTAAATATTGCACAAGGGTTAAATAACTGTAAGACAGGGGCATCGTTAAAAATCTGTTCTGTTGTACCTCTGCTGCCTGGTGTAATGCCAGTAGCTGATCCTGGCACACTTCTATTGTTGTGGTTTCTCACATCCTCAAAACCTGTTTGATTCATCATGATACTTACCATCTGCCTGGAGCTTTCTACACTCATGACTCACCTTTTCCTGCCCAAGATAGTTTCAAATGCAATCCCGAAAGATTTGCACCCCCACCCCCCATGCACACAAAAATAAAGAATTAAACAAGTTATCCTGGTCAGGTATCACATTTTTTTCAGTGAACATTTTCTCCAGAATACTGTGAATCCAATTTTTCTGATGAGTATTGATGCATGCCCCCCCCCCCCCCCTCCATTTTATATTTTTCTTGATTTCTAAAATGCAACTTTAATCATATTTGCTTACTGCAGAAACCCATCCCTTTGGTCTCACACCATTCAACACATCTAAAAGTTAGATCACAGACAGTCAGAGGCCTACAGTATGTTGAGATGTCAAGAATGTAAATGTTACATTAAGAATCATTAGTGATTTATTTTAAACATCATCATCTTCATCGCCAAAAACATGAATGTTAGGTTAATTAGCAGTTTCAAATTACCCCTGGAAGCTGTGAATGGTTGTGTATGTGTGCTGGCCATGTAGTAGACTGGCGAGTTGTTTAGGGTGTATTTACCTGATCTTCACCCAGAGTTCGCTGAAATGGGCTCAGATGTATGGGGTGTGTCCCACCTTCACCCAGTATGGGATCAGGTAGGTAACAGCCTTCCCGCAAATCTAGTAGGTTTAAATGAGTAAGTTATAATGATAACAACAACAGCAACAACAACAACAATCATCATCATCATCATCATCATCATCATCATCATCATCATCATCATCATCATCATCATCACAACTTTCTTCCTGTAGCCTAACAACAAAAATCACTGTGAATAGAACAGTTTGTGAAAATTTAATTTTCAGTACTATAATCTGTAAAGAAATATATCAAGTTATTATTTAATACATAGCACAAACCCAAGCTAATGCTTATTTATTCATTCATTTATTTCCCAAACTAAGTCATGGAGTCATGGAGAGGCTGGCAACTAACTATACCACTTGACTTTGGACGGGATACACCCATAGCAGCTCGCCAGAAAAAAAAAAATAAATAAATAAATAAAATAAAAATTGTAATTTATCAGCGATCCGTAATTCAAATGTATCAGGTTGAACCTTTCCACCTTATGAAATGAAGTGGACTGCTAGAAGTGATTGCTGAATTTATTCTGGTTTGTAGTTTTCAAATCTTTAATTGCAATAATACTAAGAAAAATATGAAAAAAGACACAAATAGTATCACAGAAAGGTTCAGCTTTAAATTTTACAACATGAAAAACATGATGTGAATATCAGCACAGATATAAGTCTTTAACTGTCATTCCAGACTGCTTATTTAATTAACATAACTGTTACTTAAGTGATTTAGTACCCAAATTTGGAAATCCAACATGAGAAAAAAAATATGTTTGTTTTTTTTTTATTGCGTAAAAGCAGTGATTCCAGTGTATACACAGATGTACAGTTATGAGTTTCAATCATGTTGTAAGAGAATTACAAGCACGGACATCTTCTGGTAGAGCCCATTAGTGCCCAGTTGAACACTCGTGTCAATGTTATTATAAGAGTTCTTAAAAAAAGCCTTCTGAAATGATATTCCTTACATATGCACTCACTACACAAAAGGCTCCGAGCAGGCAGATATAAAAATATACAGTACACCTCTGACTATTCAATGTTAAACTGCCAGCTCTCCCAATCAACTGTTAGTTTTTTTTGTTTTTTCGGGGGGGGGGGGGGGGGGGTTTTGATGTAGAAAGAAGCATTTTGTTCAAGTTGCCTGGCTACTGTGTGAATAATTATTTGTGAAATGAACACGTGGAGACATTCTTGATTGTCCGTAGACACGATAGATTTCTATAGAGAGACTCTGGGATCTAAAGTCAGCTCAACGATTTGAAAGCCATGTTCACAATTCTATAACCCCCCTGCAGAATGTGTATTTTTATAGGCAGGCTATAGAATTAAAAGTAAATTCAAAAATTGTATGGAAAATCTATAGAATCATCTATAAATATGCTATAAATTCACATCGTATGTGTCTATAAAATACATAAACTCCATAAATATTCATATATTTTCTGAACCATTTAATCCTAATTAGGGTTGAGGGAAGGCTGTCGCCCATCTTATCCAACTCTGGGCAAGGGAAAAGGACACACTGAAACAGCTCACCAGGCCATCCCATGGCAAGAAAAGAAAAATCCCATAACAAACTGATAGAACTACATCACATAGAGTAGTAAAAAGAAGTATTTCATAAATTAAGTCTGAAATTGCTCTCCAATACATGAAAACTTTGCTCAGTGTATTCAAACTTAAATACCACCTTAAAATGGGTTGCCTGAATGAACACATTTTAAGTAAACAACTTTGAGAAATCTCTGTTTATTATAGTTAAGAATAGACATGAAATACAATGTAGATCAACACATTGACAGTTCAGGCTCACATTTAGTGAGAAATTGTTGGCCAGTAAGCAAATCACACACACACACACACACACACACACACACACACACACACACACACACACACACACACACACACACACACACACACACACATACATACATGCAAAATAAATAAATATAAGTATAAATTTCATCTCTTGGAATCGCTAGCTTATCTTGGTGGAATGGTCTGTGTGTCCTCATGATTCTAAGAGCTACACTGTCATGGCAATTTTGCCTGTGGTAGGGTCACCCAAGGCAAATAGGTCCAAGGTTAATGTCCAGACTAAGTGCGGTTCACATGACCTCTCTGATAAAAAACGATTAAACGACATGGATTCCCTTGCTCGGACACATCACCGCACAACCCCCAGGTTCAGGGTTGGACAAAACTGTTGCACTACAGCTATTTCTAGTTTTTTAAATTTCTTTTTTATTCTTCCTTGGCTTTGCAAATAAAGATCTATAGAGGGGCTGTCCAAATAGACTGCAGGTACGCCCGTGGCTGACAAGGCCGATGCGGGACCGACAAATCCGGTCGAAGTGGCTGCAGTTCAAAGTCTGGTCTGGTATATCTGTTGATGCTTCTCAGTTCTTCCTCCTGCGGTGTTTCTCCTTTATGTTGGCCCTGCAAAAGTCCTCAAAAGAGGAGATGGCTTGGTGAGTGATGTAGTGCCAGGCCTGGCGGTCAGCAGCAAGTGTCGAACACTGGTTGCAGTCAATGTTACTACAGCCTCTGAGAGACTTCTTGAGGGAGTCCTTGTAGGGTTTCTTTGGTGCCCCTCTGTCACGGTGGCCAGTGGAAAGTTCACTGTACAGGGCTATCTTGGTTAGGCGATGGTCATCCATTCAGGAGATGTGCCCTGCCCATTGCAACTGCGACTTGAGCAGCATGGCCTCAATGTTGATGATCTCCACCTGTTCAAGAACCTCGATGTTCGTAACGTAGTCACTCCAGTGGATATTGAGAATAGTACAGAGACAGCATTGGGGGAAGTACTCAAGCAGTCAAAGATCGTGACGGTAGGTTACCCACGACTCAGAGCTGCACAGCAGGGTGGTGAGTAATACGGCTCTGTATACACTGAGCTTGGTGCCTTTCTTCAGCTGTTTATTTCCCCAGACTCGCTTGCGGAGTCTGCCAAAGGCATTGTTTGCCTTGGCCAGTCTTTCATCAACTTCCCTTTCAGTCCTGGTATCTCGTGTGATGGTACAACCGAGATAAGAGAACTGGTGAACAGTCGTCAACTTAATCTCACCAGTAATGATGTGAGGCAGGTGGTGCTCATCACAGAACCAGGCTCGTGGAGGACTTCCATCTTCTTCAAGTTGACCTCAAGTCCAAAGAGCTGAGCAGCCTCTGCGATGCAGGATGTTAAGTGCTGCAGGGCTCTTTCGCTATGAGCAATAAGGGCTGTGTCATCACTGAAGAGCTCACGAAACAACTGCTCAAGAGTCTTTGAGTGAGCCTGTAGTCTCCTGAGGTTGAACAGATCGCTGTCAAGACAGTAACGGATGTACACAGCAACTTTATCATCAAGGTCTTCAAAGGTCTGCTTTAGCATCGTACTGAAGAAGATGTTGAACAAGTTCAGTGCCAGGACACAACCCTGTTTTGACACCATTGAACATGGGAAATGGTTCAGAAAGGGCATGATTCTGCCTGACTTGGCCATGCTGGTTTTTATGCAGCTGAATGACCATGCTGAGGAACTTTTGGGGACATCCAAGGTGCTCCATGATCTTCCACAATCCTTTCCTACTTATGTGTCAAACGCTTTGGACAGGTCCACAAATGTGACATACAGTCCTTTGTTCTGCTCCAGACACTTCTCTAGTAACTGCCTGAGAACAAACACCATGTCCATGGTGCCTCTGTTGGCTCTGAAGCTGCACTGGGTTTCTGAAAGGTGATCTCTAACAATGGTTGGTACTAATCTGTTTAGGGGCACTCGGGGAAGGATGTTTTCCTGCGGTGAAGAGCAAGGTTATATCCCCCGGTGGTCACTCCGAAGTTTGCCCTGGATCCAGCAACAGACAAGGAGTTCATGTATCTTACTGTGTGATGCTGGTTCGCCATCTTTTCAGATTTCTGATGTAATACTGTCAACTCTTGCTGGTTTGCCACTTTTCAGCTGCTCTATGGCTTTAGTGAGTTCTTTCATGGAGGGTAGTTCATCCAGTTCCACTTTGACTGATTGCTGAGGAATGTGCATAATTGCTGAGTCCCTGGTTGATTCTTTCAGCACTGAAGAGAGCCTGGAAATGCTTAGACCAACGGCTAAGGATGGAAGCCCTGTCTGTAAAGTGTGCTTGGCCATCCGCACTGTGCAAGGGACTCTGAACCAGGTGTGTCGGGCCATACACAACTTTGATGGCTTCATAAAAGCCTCTGTAGTCACCAGCATCCATACATTGCTGAGTTCTCTTTGGAAGGTTGGTCCACCACTCATTCTGGATCTTGCAAAGCTTGTGCTTGTGGTTGCTGCAGATGTGACGGAAGGCAACTTTCTTCTCAGGACAAAACAGTTGAGCTAGGTGGGACTGGTGGGCTTATCTCTTCCTTGCCAGAAGTTCCTGCATCTCCTGGTTGTTTTCATCAAACCAGTCAAGATAAGATGGCCTAAGAAAAGCCCATCTCTCATCCCCCAGTTGGCTTATCAAGGTGAATGGGTGCCCTTAGTGAAGTCCAATTCTTAGAAGAAGGCAGGCTCCATGAGCATGGTGCCGGATACACCCTCTGTCAGGTCCTCTCCCAGAGGAACCTGTAACAGAAAGGCATCGCTTAGGTGTTGGCTTCATGGTCAGAACCTCCATCACTTCCAAGCTGGAAAACCTGCCAACCAGTCACTCTGACCACATCATCTTCATGCACCTCCCTTTCGAGAACAAGCAGCATGCCACGTTTTTCAGCGTATACGCACCGACTCTTCAAGCTAAGCCTGCAGAAAAAGACCAGTTCTACTTGGAACTCTGCTGTCACCTACAAAGCACCCCTATACATGACAAAGTGATAATCCTTGGTGACTTTAATGGCAGAGTGGGCCAGGATGGTGATACCTGGAAAAGCAGACACGGCATCGGTAACAACAATGACAACAGGTATCTCCTGCTGGAGTTTTGCACTGAGCAGCAATTTGTCATCACCAATAACGTATTTCAGCAAAAGGACAGTCTCAAAACAACCTTGATACATCCTCAGTCGAAACATTGACATCTTATAGATTACATTATTGTGCACCAGTGAGACCTCAATGATGTCCTACACACCAGAGTGATGCCCAACGCAGACTGTCACATTGACAATCACCTAGTGCGCTGCAAACTCAGGTTGCACTTCAAACCCAAACCAAGGAAGGAGAGGCCAGCAAAGAAAACATCCAAGCTCAGCAAACTTCAGTCGACTGAAGTGAAAGCCAACTTTGAAGCAAGCTTACAGTCAAAGCTTTGACACAACGACTGCCCAGAGGACCCCTTTACTGAAACACTCTGGAGTTGACTAAAGACTACCATTCTGCAGACATCTGAAGCAGTTCTGGGGTTCACCACAAGGAAGAACAAATATTTTTGATGAAAACAACCAGGAGTTTTTAATTAGAGGTTTGATAACTACGAGTTTAAGGGCCTCTTTTTTGAGGCTGCTCCCCCACGACCTTGTATTAGTTTATTATAATATCAGTGGGTGGCATGTTTGTGGAGCAGTTAGCACTTCCACCTGATAGCAAGAAGGTCCGAGGTACAAACCCCCTGCCTTGTTTCTGGAAACTGTTCATGGTTTTAAGAAGTGAGTGTCACCTCACTTCAAGTTTGAAACTTGAAGCCAAGAGGTTTCTTCTTTTGTGTTAGATTTTCATGTTAATAATAATAATAATAATAATAATAATAATAATAATAATAATAATGATAATAATAACTCTTTATTGTCAAAGTACATTACATAAATGAAATTTTGCTTTGTGCTCTGGGCACCTGTCACCACTATGCAGTGCCAGTTATTGCATTATTCTGTCCTTTGATACTGAGCACCAAGCAGGAAGCAGCAACTGCCCAATTTTAAAGTCTTATGGTATGATGCGGCCGGATTCAAACTCCGACCTTCCGGAAGATAATGTGGACGCTCTACCAAATGAGCTACAATCCCGGTACCTGTTCTCCTTCTACCTCTGTGGACTTTCTCCAAGTGCTTTTGTTTCCTCACACAGTGCAAGTATATATAAGCTGACTCATCATTATTCATTCATTCATTCATGCTTAATGTCAAACTGCCACCTTTCTGAGCAAGTGCAGAGTACAGTCTGGACAGCTCACTGGGTCATTGCAGGGAAGAGACATGCTCACGGAATCCCAATGGCCTACTCATTTTGAATGACAGCAATGTCTGTTTACATGCCTCTTACCTAAGTAAGAGACATGGTTGGTCTTTGATAACCCTGTTAGCTGGACTGGGGGGGACAACAGTGACAACTTGGTGATAGTGAGGTTTGAGCCCCTGACCTTCAGATCGGTTAGCCAGCACCATACCAACGGGCCACCACTGCCCCATTTAGGTTGACTGGCTACTCTAAATTGTCATATGTCTAAATATGTGTTTGTTTGTCTCTGTCTAAACACTAAAAATTATCCATACTGTGATCTCTCACTTGCAAGCCACGTGGGATTGACTCCAGTATATCCAACAACCCGAACAAACAAGTGCTATGGACAATGGATAGATGCTATTTTATGCTTAAAATTGGATGTGTTAAATTGGTAATTTTAACTGCTGTGTTCTGATGGTGTAGCAGGTTACTTTTCTAAAGAAACAAAAGTAAGCTAAAGAAAATTGATGAAAAAAATTAAATTCTGTTGCTTTTTGAGAAATTATTAAATAAATAACTTGGTTATCAACCATAACAAAAATGTAAGAACTCTGTCAAATTTTCATTGCAATTTGGGATTTGTGTCTTATTCAAGGTTATAGTGTCAGATTACAGAGGACTACCAAAAATATTATAAACCGTAGGTCTCTGACAGACTTATTGATTCAGAGTGTGCACAGCACAGGGGATTTCAAACTGATGCCTTTGAGTTATGCATGAAAATCACCTCTGTCCTTCACCACCTGCAGCCAATTTGTTATTTTATTTTATATTTACACTCAGATACATAAAGTTATACCACTTTCTTATAATAATTTTAGAATATGTATTTTCTTACTTATTTTTGGTTTGTTGAAGAACGATATCAAAGCACAATTAAAATGATTGCTTTAAAACCTTTCTGACCATTTACAATTTCTTTTGAATTTCTGCTTCTAAATAATAATCATAAAAAAATAATAAATTAAGTAAAAAAATCTGCTTGATGTAGACAGCATTATCATGATCATACTATAAAATAATAAAAATAAATAAATAAAATGTATTTTCCATTGATTTGTCAAATCATTTAATCCTCCAAGGATTGTACGGCGACTGCAGCCTTGCTCAGTAGATTCTGGGTTTATCACTATGCCACTGTACAAAGGGATTTGTTTTGTTATGATTACAAACTTGAAGCTGCCTCTCAAAAAGAATTGTTCTGCAATTATGAACATGAATCTATGATTTATGATGCATTCGAATATGACAGTGATAATTGTCATTTATCCATGCTGCTAATCCAAGGCTGGGTCACAAAGAAAACGGTGCCAGAAGGGAAAGGCAGGTATGCCTCACTCCAGCAACACTCTCCAGCTCCTCCTGCTATATCCTGAAGTGTGCCAATGCTAGATAGAACTCCCAATGGGTTATGGTCTGTCCTGGGGTCTCCTTCCAATAAGACAAGGCCAGGAAACCTTAAAAGGAAGGTAAGCTGGGGGTTTCCTTATTAGATGCCTGAAAGACCTAAGGTCACGCTTTTCAATTCAGAGGAACAGCACCTCTTAACTGAGCACCCCCTTCCCCAAATCTAAACTCCTCACCCTCTCTTTCTAAAGCTGAGCCCAGATGCTCTCAAAAGAAATTCATTTTAGCCACATGAATGCACAATATATATATTTTTTTCAGTCCATGATCAAATAGTATGAGCATAGGTGAGGGTTGGAATGTAGAAGGACAGTTAAATGAAAAGCTGTGCCTTTTGCCTCCCCCATTACAAACCCATACTACCCCATGCTAATGCTGATGCAGCACTGATTCACCTGCTTATCACTTGCTTCATTCAACTATTCTGCATGATTAAGATTCCAAGAAGTATTTTGCTTAAGGCCCTTCCATCCCTGACTTAGAGGGAACCATCCACTTTCATTTGATGAAGAGTCATTATCCTCATTAATGAATATTTTTTTTTTCTATGGTAAATTGTATTCTTGACTCTTACCCATGTGCTTCTGGCACCCACGAATTGTTTTTTTTTTTTTTTTTTATCTGGGATTTGTAATTGGTTACAAATAAAATTTATGAGCACAAATAAAGTCTAACACACATATTGGTATAGAAGTGATGGTGTATATAATTTCACTTCATGATGTATCAATCATGTTCATTGGAACCATGGTTTATTTAATAATTCATCATCTTCTTCTGCTTAATCTGGTGTTTTGATTTGCAGGGTCAGCAACCTAAGAAGTGAGGTTGAGACATCCATCTTCTCAGTCACTTCTTAAAGATTTTCCTGGGTGGACACCAAGGTGTTTGCAAACCAGCTCAGAAATATAATCCCTCCAGTGTGTTCTGGGTTGACCACAGTGTCTCTTTCCAGTTGGGCATGCACAATACGCCACACAAGGAAGGCATTCAGGAAGCATTCTAATCAGATCCTCAAGCCACCTCAACTGGCTCCACTCAAAGCAGAGCAGCAGTCCTATTCAAAGCTGCTACTGGATGACAGAACCTCTGACCCTAGCTCTAAGCCAGTGGTTTGACACCCTGTGAAAGAAGCTCATTTCAGCTCTTCGTTTGTGTTCTTTTGGTCACTACACAAAGCTCATAACCAAAGCTGAGGGTAGGAATGTAAATTGACTGGTAAATTAAGAGCTTTGTCTTCTAGCTCAGCTCCCTCTTCTCCACTGTATTAAACCAGAGGCTGCACCAATTTGCCTGTTTATTTCTCACTTAATTTCCCCCTTATTATCAACAAGACCCTGCTGGGCAGTGATGGTCTAGTGGATATAGCAAAGGATCCCTGATCCGAAGGTTGGAGATTCGAGTCCCCGCAGGATTGTCACTGTCCCCCCAGTGCAGTTAACTGGGTTATCAAAGGCTAGCCATGCCTCTCACTGTCTGTGGTGAGAGGCATGTAAAAGAACCATTGCTGACTTTCGTAAAGGGTAGACTTCAAAGCTGCAAACAATACAACATTGCTGGCCTCATCAACATCTTGTACACTTTTCCCTTCATTCTTTCCGATGCCTTCCTATCACACTTCACACCGGATACTTTTCTCCAGCCATTCCAACCTACCTGCACAAGACGGTATTGAGGCCAGCGATGTTGTATGGTTTAGAAACAGTGGCACTGAGAAAAACACAGGTGGCAGAGCTGCAGGTAAAGTCTGTTGGGTTTTTACACCCGAGTCTAGTGGCTTAGCCTCGTGGCTCATCAGGCTGGTGCTTATCCCCGGTTTCCGTAGCGTGAAGCGACCAGGAGTTCAACTCCCCCTGGATGGGACGCTAGTCCATCGCAGGTTACCTTCCCAGTATATTTTACTGGTACCCATTTATACTTCTGGGTGAACAGAGGCACACTTGTGGTTGAGACCTTGCCCAGGGGTCTTAGCACAGTGAGGATCTCAGTGGGATTTGAACTCACAACCTCCCGATCATGAGCGCAGCACCCTAACCACTACGCTATCGGCCCTGCAGGTAGGTATATATAATAAATTAATTAAATCAACATGAAATCAAAAACAAGTCAGAAGTATTTGTTTAAAAAAAATCCAACTCTGCTTAAAAATGGCAGTTACTTAGGAACAAATATGTTTAGATATTAGCTATTGATTCATTTTGAGTAAAGCAAGTTCTAATGCTCACACATCACTATCATAATAATCATGATTGGCTTCGAGTTTTATGTTGGCAAAAATAGCCACACTGAGACTGAAATAAAAAAAAAAGAGAGAGAATGTAATAATTGAATTTGAGACTACAAATCAGTCAGCCCGTCTCAGGGAACGATCGGAACTATGCCAGTGGTTGAAGAAGGGGGTTCAGGCTCTATTAGGGAAGTAGGAGAAAAGTCAGTGGGTGTATCAGAAATTTAATGTGTGGAGAACCACTGGATATGTAAATTAAGGAGAAGCCAAAGGGATATAGTGGAAGCCTGAAGGAGAGGATCACGTAGTGAAATAGCCAACAGAGTTAAGACCAGAAGTCTGGGTGGATTAGCCACAGGTCTCTGTTTGGGACTGAATGGCCGGTTCATGTATGACTGGAGGAGCATGTTGGAAATGGGAAAAAAAAAAAAAATCAGGAACTCAAGGAGATCAGGGGATAGTTTTGATGGGTGAGGTGGAAGGCAACATTGCCTTCTTCTCTGCCTAAAAATGGCATGGAAGGCTGACTGAGCTAACAGAAAGGGAACAAGAAAATAAATGAACATCGTGTAAATCCTGTGACTACGTAATCAATGATAATCCTATGCAAAACTCAAGCAGAAAGAGAAAGGAATGGAATACCGAAAGCAGGGGTCCCCAAACTTTTTCCTGCAAGGACCACAAGATGAGCACTCCAGTCAGCATCAGCATACCAAGATCAACCATGGGATTCAGGAAGCAGAAGGTTCGGGATCACCAGCTTTCCAGAAGGAGAATGTGTACCTTAACAAAAACAGAGAAAGAGAGCGAGAGAGAGAGAGAGAGAGAGAGAGAGAGAGAGAGAGAGAGAGAGAGAGACGTAGTGCGGACTCATGTAGCTCTTTTTTTTTCGATTTTACGTTTGTTTTGTTTGTTTGTTTTTTTTTTAAAAGTCAAATTTTGAGTTTAAACCAGGGGTGTCAAACTCGTGCCACAAAGGGACATGTGGCTGCAGGTTTTTGTTTCAACCAAGCAGCAGCACACCTGACTTGGCTCATTTAATCAACTCATCTGAGTCTTCAGGCAGCTGATTGGTCAATCTGAGACCTATTCTACATATTCTATTGTAAAGTGTATTTACCCCTGGGCAAGGTCTCAACCACAAGTGTGCCTCTGTTCACCCAGCAGTATAAATGGGTACCGGTAAAAATATACTGGGAAGGTAACCAGCGATGGACTACCGTCTCCTCCTAGTCGCTTCACACTACAGAAACTGGGGATAAGCACCGGCCTGATGAGCCACTATGACTCGGGTGTTAAAAAAAAGAAAGAAAAAAAAATATCTAAGTTAATACTTGTTTCGTACGAAACACGCACTTGCTCCTTTGAAAGATTGGAAGTCCGGATAAGCCGCATTTTGTCTCACAAGCTCCGTGTGTCACTTGCAACAAACACCTCACATTCAAAAGGGAAGGTCTTAAGCAGCACCCTTTAATTGAGGTGAGCGTGCGGTTTGTGTTTATGGGGAGTAAATGAGAGGACTTCATTCATGTGTGAAATACATTCAACCTGAGCAGCTCAGCCACGCCCCTCAGCCAGAGCTGGGAGAAAACAGACACGCACAAACATTCTAAACATTAACTTAAGTGCTGTACTGGAATAATAATTGAAAAAGACTTTCATACTCCAGCTTTACAGCAGTTCAGATGATTAATCATCTTCAAGCACTTCAGAGGAAAGTATAGTTTCTTCAGGAGAAAGTCTTATTTCTTCAGAAGAGACATTCAACATTATTACCTTTTCTGGTGCTTAGCCTGCGTTTGAGTGGCATCAGAGAGCTTAACTGGTAATTCAAACATGCTCAAAAAAAGGCTCATTGACAACTTGAGCATGAATGAGGAAAAAGTGGCATATGCATCATCTCAACCAATCAGCAGGAAGGAGGACAGCCATTGGCTGAATTTGAATCACTTGACAGTTGCTCGGCAATCCGTGGATAGTCAATTCAAGGGCCTACTGTTCTTGTACTTCTGTCTTAATGGAGTTTAAAAGGATGAAGTTAGTAAGCAAGTAAGCATCAAGTGTCCAATGTTCTTTACACACTTTTCAACTTCATGAAGTTGATGTCTCTCATCTGGCTTTGCTGAAAGAGATAACTGTTTCATCAGCATAACAATGAAAGAAAATACCATAACCACGAATGATATTACCCAATGAGAGCATGTATAAAGAATAGCAACAGGATTTACAACATATTTTTATGTGTTAAATAACACCCTCCGTCAATTGACGTCTGTCAGTGACAAGACAAGTGTTAGATTAGATATTAGTAATTAGCTAGAAACATGTATCTTTCTTCCACCTTCCTTTAGTCTGTAAGTTAACAATTAACCTTCTTTTGTTGCCTGAAAGCAAAAGTTATGGTATTGAGCCAGGAAATCACTTTTAATCTAGTGGATTCTAAGTGAAAAGGAACAACACAATTGCTAATCATGTGGAGTGGAAAGATAAGAAAATGCTGTCTGTGTATAATGGAAAAACTAACACATTCATTGCATATAATTCAGAGACATTGAAGGCAGCAGACAAATTTTGAACAGTGCTGGAAAGCTTAAATAATAATCTTACAGGCAGAAGGATATATATATATATATATATATATATATATATATATATATATATATATATATATATATATATATATATATATATATATATTCTTCTTTTTATATATTTGCGACGCCGCGTTTCAATTTGTGCGGCTTCAGTGCATCACATTTTTTTAAATAAATAAATAAATATTCATCGAATTAAAAAATAAGGAAATTAAGGAAGAATAGGGAAAACAGTGAAGAAAAATGCTACAAAAATAAGGCCAATTATGCAAAAAAAAAAAAAAGAAAAAAAAAAGAAACACCCTAAACCAACAAAAATAAAAAACAACCAAAAATGTTCCATCAGCACTTGTTACATTGTTGCATCTGTGTGTGCACGGCAGCTGCTTGCATGCGTGCATGTGCGTGCATATGTATGTGTGTCGTCTTCTCATGCATACCATCTGTATGTGTGTATTTATATTTTATTTACATCTTATCTTCTTCTTGTTCTTCTTCTGTCATTTTATTAATGTTGAATTGTTATCGTAAGCATTTATGTCATTCAATATATACTTATTGATATTATATACACATATACATGTACATATACCGCATTTCGGAGTAGGATTTCGATGCAGGATGCAGATTTATCTTGATTTGCTGGAGGGGCCGGAACCGAACCCCTGCGAGTAATGAGTGCCCACTGTAGTTTGGCTGATATCACAAAATGAATAACACAAATACCAGTAAAACTCTTTTATTATTGTGCTGTTGTTATCCATCTTTTCCATCTCGATGGTTATAAGCACTTACCATTCCACTCTACTGGTAACATTTTAATAAGCCCACCCATATATATATATATATATATATATATATATATATATATATATATATATATATATATATATATATATATATATATATATATATATATATATATATATATATAGATAGATAGATAGATAGATAGATAGATAGATAGATAGATAGATAGATAGATAGATAGATAGAGATAGATAGATATAGATATAGATAGGTATATAGATATACAGATATATATCTTGTGACACCCCGTATATTTCGAATTTAAGCAAACTTTACATTATTCTTCATTAGTGTTATTACTGCCACCTCTGATTAAGATCTGTCTGTTCATTTTCTGTAATCGCTTAATCCTAATTATGGTCACAGGGAGCCTGATGCCCATCCCAGCCGACCCTGGGCAAGGGCAGAGTACATCCTGAACAGTTCGCTAGGCCATCGCAGAGCAGAAACACGCTGAAAGCTTTGCAAACTACTCTTGTCAAAAGTCAGCAATGGTTCTTTTATATGCCTCACACCATAGACAGTAAGAGACCAGGCCGGCCTTTGATAACCCAGTTAGCCGCACTGGTGGGGACAGTGACAACCCGTGGAGAGTGGGCTTGAACCACCAACATTAGGATAAGTGATCCAACACCTTTATCACCAGGCCACCACTGCCCTCCTGGTTAAGATTTTTTTTTTTCTAAATAATATTAGACTAAAATAATAATAAAAAAGTTTAAACCAAACAGAACAGTGGTAAATAACCCTGGACAAGGACACAAGGTTATTTAGATACCATGCACAGTGAGGATGATTGTTAGAGGTAAAACAAGTTCTCCAAAAACCCACTCACTGTTCAAGAATTGCAACAAATGGTGGTATCTTGGGACACATAGTCCCAAAAACAACCATCCGACACTATCTACATGCCAACAAGCTGTTTGAGAGGCGTGCATGAAAAAAAAAAAAAAAAAAAACCAAAAAAAAAAAAAACAAAAAAAAAAAAAAAAAAAAACATTTTCTCATTCACAATAATAAACGCAAACATCTGGAGTTCGCTAAGCGGTACTGGGATTTCAACTGGCGCTTCGTGCTCTGCTTAGATGAGAACAAGATAGAACTTTTCAGCAACAAACACACTAAGTTGATCTGGCAGAACACAAAAGATGAGTCTGCCAAAAATCACCTCATGCCCACTGTGAAGTAAGGGGGAGGATCAGTGATGCTGTGGGCCTGTTTCTCTTCTAGAGGCCCCGGGAACCTTGTTATGCTGCATGGCATCATGAACTCTTTGAAAAACAAGACATTTTAAATAGAAATCTGGTGGCCTCCGCCCAAAAGCTGAAGATGGGTTGTCACTGTTTCAGCAAGAATAGAACCCTAAACATGTGTTGCCAAATCTACATGGAAATGGTACACCAGATACAGAATCAAGCTCCTTTCCCTGGCCATCTCAGTTCCCAGACCTCAAGCTGGGCAGGAGAGTGCAGAGGAAAGGTCTCAGGCCGTTGAATGTTTAGAGAGATTGTGCATAGAGGAAAGACCCCTCTTTTTGTATTTAATAGAAACTAAGGAACACATCTTAACCAGTGGTAGCAGTAAGTATGGAGGACCGTATATAAATGCTGCATGAGATATTACTGCTTAAATTTAATTTTATGCCTGTCTATGTTTTAAGAAAGTATCAAACATTGGTTAACTAATTTAAGGATTAAAATTCATTTATTTTTTAACATTGTTGCTTCACAGTTTTACTGATTTAACCTGAGTGCTGAAAAATGTAATGTAACAGTTGGTACACATACAAACTTGGAACAAAACTTTCAAATCTGAATTTGTCCTCTGACAGACAGAAAGGAGTTATTGCAGAGGTTTTCCATTATTTTTCATTCTTTTATTTTTACTCAGAATTGACTTATTTTCAAAGCCCTTAAGCTACCCGAATAGGCTTTCTGCTTATTTCTGCTTTTTTGCAGCAACTCCTTGTTATTCACTAGCTATACTTATTGCTGGAACTATTTAGGACCCCCTTAGGAACCATTGTGTCACACATAATAACAATAACAATAATAACAATAACAATAACAATAATAATAATAATAATAATAATAATAATAATAATAATAATAATAATAATAATAATAATAATAATAATAATAATAATAATAATAAGGGACGACATTCCTACTACCTTTAAGACCTTTTTTTTTTTTTTTCTAACCCCTAAAATCCAATGTACTTTGATTAAGTTATAGCGTCCACAACTCACATTGAGACAAAGTAGAAGTTCCCATTAATGAGACAAAACACACCTTAGTCTTTGGTAAAGACTTATCTCTTATGTCTTTAATATCCTGTTGGGGCAATTTTCCCCCGTAGGGGTGTGTAGCTGAGATTATAAAATTCAATATCTTGAGATAATTATAATGATAAAAACTTGAGTAACAATAATGAAGGTGTAATTGAACAGAGAAGACAAGACAATGCTTTTGTAATATCTCTTCACGGAGTGAATATAACAGCTACAATCAAGGTATGACTCATCAGTGAAGGTTTTAGTCCATTTTTTAAGTTTTAATATTTCCATATTTCGACTAGTGATATCAGTGCTGTTATAAAAATTTTTCTTTAATAATATCTTTCTACTTGTCAGATCCATTATTGGACCTCCATATTTTGGTGAATGTGTTTATGGTGTAGAGAAAAATGTGCCTTGTTGTCTAGAAATGTAAAACCCAGACATTACTTATATATATATGTACACAAAAATAAAAGGACAGGACAAAGACTTTCTATTGAAACAGAAGAATATAATTCTTCTATAATCACCTGAAGAGAGAGGATGGTTTCACCACCCCTCGAAACAGATCTGTAGTGATAAATGGAGTTTCAATTGAAAGTCTTTGTCCTGTCCTTTTATTTTTGTTTATTTGCTCTACCAGAAAGTATTGAGCACTCTCCTACGGAAGGATCTACTCAGAAAATCCTCTCTCTCTCTCTCTCTCTCTCTCTCTCTCTCTCTCTCTCTCTCTCTCTCTCTCTCTCTCTCTCTCTCTATATATATATATATATATATATATATATATATATATATATATATATATCAAAATCTTTTAGATCAGAGGGTCTTAAACTGCTGAATGTACATAAATCCCTGAAGATTTGTCTTGAAGGTGCCAATGTATAAATATGTGCCAATTCTTGTAACTTCTCTCTCTCTCTCTCTCTCTCTCTCTCTCTCTCTCTCTCTCTCTCTCTCTCTCTCTCTCTCTCTTTCTCTCTCTTTCGCTCTCTTTGTATACAAAATTTAATGACCAAATATTTCAGATTATAATTCCATAATTGCAGTTATCTTCATTTTCTTCTGCTTAATCTGAGTCTGGTCATGGGGGCAGCAGCCTAAATACTGAAGTTACTCTCCCCAACAACTTCCTCCTGCATTTCCAAGGGTCTCTCAGGCATTCCCAAGTAAGCTAGATGCCATAGCTAGGTCAGCTAACTGGGTTATCAAAGGCCAGCCATGTCTCTCACTGACTATAGTGAAAGGCATGTAAAAGAACCATGACTGACATTCATAAAACATCTATTAATGACATAGATTCAGAGACATAGTCCCTCCAGCATGTTCTGGGTTGACCCTGGGGTCACTTTCCAGTTGGACATGTCCAAAATGCCACACCAAGGAAACATTCAGAAGGAATGTTCTTCAGATACCCAAGACACCTCAACATTCTCAATGAGGTACAGCAATTCTACTCTAATCTCCTCCTGGATCGGACTGCTCACCCTATCTCTGAGGGAGACCCTGCCAACCTGTGAAGGAAGCTCATTTTAGCCATATTCATGATCTTGTTCTTTTAGTCACTACCAAAAGCTCATGATTTGCTTTCTGGCTAACCTCCCTCTTCACCCAGATGGGCAAGTGCAAGCTCTGTTTTACAGCAGAGGTTGCACCGACTGGCCTGTTGATCTCCATCCTTCCTTTACTCGTGCACAATACCCTGAGAAACTTGAAATCCTCCACTTGGGCCATTCCGCTGCAAATCACTCCAGCAAGAAATGGAGGTCCCGGCTTGCTGAAGACAACTTAATTTGCAAAAAACAGAGAAAATATCCTATGAACACTAAACTAGAATCTTTGCAGCACTGAGTGATTCTATCAATAAATATTATGAACATAACAAGTAAAGGACAGCCTTGGTGGACTCCAAGTCCCACTGGAAATGAATTCGACCTGTTGTTACCCGTGCAAGCCAAGCTCTGATTCCAGCAATACAGAGACTGAATTGCTTGTAGCAACTGGTCCGGGATACCATATTTCTCAAGCCCACCCCACAAGATAGCCCAAGAGACATGGTCGAAAGCCTTCTCCCAGTTCACAAAGCACATGTAGACAGGTTGGGAAAACTCAAATGCCCCCTCCAGGATCCTGTAGCATGGATATATCTGGTCAAGAGTGTTGTAGCTGGGAAGAAAGCAAATTATTCCTTCTGGTTGAATCCTCCTATCCAGTACAGTACTTTGGAATAGACTTTCTCAGGTAGATTGAGGCGTGTGATTCCACACGAGTTGCAATCATAAAATCAACATTATTTGAATGAATTCATGAGGAACATATTAAAAACAATAGCTTGATGAAAATGTTGAGATTCTCTTTGGGAGTAACGAGGATGGATAGGATCACGAATGAGGACATCAGAGGGACAGCACATGTAAGACGTTTTGGAGACAAAGTCAGAGAGGCTAGATTGAGATGGTTTGGACATGTACAGAGGAGGGATAGTGAGTATATTGGTAATAGGATGCTGAGGCTGGAACTACCAGGCAGAAGGCCTAGAGGAAGACCAAAGAGACGATTCATGGATGTGGTGAAGGAGGACATGAAGGTCGTTGGTGTCAGAGAAGAAGATGCAGAGGATAGGGTGAGATGGAGGCAGATGATTCGCTGTGGCGACCCCTGAGGGGAAAAGCCGAAAGGAAAAGAAGAAGAATATTAAAAACAATAGCTTATCACACACACTCTTAAGTTTAATGTGTTGGATGCATTTGAATACATTGGCCAGAAATTGCTTAAATTAAATAATAATTAAAAAAAAAAAAATGAAAATTCCTAACAGGTTTGTAAAATGTGAAATAAAACAGAATACCATGATTTGCATACTTTAAAACAAACAAACAAAAACAGTATTTTATTTATGCAGCACGCCATGTAGTGGTTAGCATTTCCATCTCACAGGAAAAAGGTTCGGGCTCCAGCCCGAGGCTCTGAAATTGCATTGCAGTATGGAGTTTTCCATGTACTTGTGAGGGTTTCCTCCAGGTGCTCCAGTTTCCTGCAACAGTGCTCTTGCCCCTAGCTGTAAGTGTGTGTGTGTGTGTGTGTGTGTGTGTGTGTGTGTGTGTGTGTGTGTGTGTGTGTGTGTGTGTGTGTGTGTGTGTGTGTGTTGGCCCTGCAATGGACTGTCATGTTTTCCATGGTGTACCCCACCTTTACTGCGAGTTGGCTGAGATAAACTTCAGTCTCTCTGCTACCCTCGTATGATTGGGCAATTTAGTAAATTAATGATTATTTTAGCAACAAAATATATTATTTATTTAAGTAAGGTGTTTTTCTGTTTCCTGAAAGAAAAATAACTCTTTTTAAATTGACAGCAGCAATACATTCTAAAAAATATGATGAGGCAACAAAAAGCTGGCCAAGTAAATAGGAACATTAAGTAATCAGTTTGGATAATTAGCATCAGGTCAGTAATCTGACCGGATATATAAATAACATCTGGGCAGAGGTTCATTAATCTGCATCAAAATTGCATTTATAAATTGCAACTTCAACAGATTTCAGAATCTGAAGAAATCTCTTTGCACATGGGACAAGGCTGAAAATCAATATTGGAAGATTGAAGCAGTTCTCATTGAAAAAAAAAAGGCCTGCTTCTTTCATGAAAATAACAGCATGAGCTCAGGAACAATTCCAGCAATCATTGTCTGTGAACACAGTTCACTTTGCTCTCCACAAGTCCAGGTTAAAGCTTTATATAATTTTAAGAATAAGTCATATGTGAACACGATTCAGAAATGTTGTCTTTTCATTTTGGAGAAAATGAAATAGGCATAATTTACCCCCACAACGGTGCCATTTGCAGAGTCACTCAGATTCATAGCCTTGTACCTTTTGTTATTTCTTCCAACGCCGCAACATCAAAAAGTTATACAATAGTCACTATATAATTGTATAGTAATTCACTGAGCTGGCTAACATCATCTGCCAGTAGTCATAATGCACATTTTAATGTTTAACCTTACCTGACTTTAACCATCTTCAAAATGGCAGATGTGGGTCGTTCCTGGTATGCAGGGGTAAGTACCTAACAAAGTTCGAGCAAAGAAGGACAAACAGTAAAAAGAAGAAGCTTGTCATAGGTCATCCCATAAAGGAGCTACTATAGCTGGAATTGATCACACAGTGCATTGCAACTTGCTTCTTCTGGGATTGGCTAGCTGCAGACTAATCAGGTGGTGCTAACGGTGTAGCTGATCAAGGTGTCAGCGACTTGACAATCAGATATGGCATTTGCCCACACACTTAAGCTTTTTAATTCCAAAATTTTTGGTCCACTGGAAGCACTTTTGTTGCAAAATTGTCAGATTTACTCACTGAAAAGTCAGATATGTGACTTATAAGAATTCAATTTGAACACTTATATTACTTATCTACAAAATTTCCCCATGCTGCTCTGCTGTTGCTATGGTGGAGCTTCACTGACAACATAGTAAACATGCAATGAAAGGCATCACTTATATCGCTTCAGGCTGCACACAAGCTATGTTTTTCACAATAAAAGCAAGAGAAATCCGAGGTCCATGGTAACTCTCCTGCTGCTATGTATTCTATCAAATTATACCTTTTTTTTTTCTAATGAATTGAATACACCTTCTTCTAAATTCTATGAGAGATGCACATCTGTAAAGAATCCCGCTTGTTCTTCAAGATACATGGATCTCTCACTTTCCATGGTTAATATAGACCGAGATACCCCTCCTCCCTCCCCTGCATGGCTGCTGATTTCCGTGAAGTAGGATTGACCCCCCCCCCCCACTGACATATATGTACATGTATATGTGTATATAATATCAATAAATACAATAAATGCTTAAAATAACAATTAACATTGAAAAATAATGCACAATATGTAAATAAAATATAAATACACACATACAGACGCACGCGCACACACTCAGAAGCATACCTCACATAAAAATATAAGTTTTTTTTTTCGTTGTTGTTTTTTTGGAGGGAGGGGGATATTTGCATAATTGGCCTTGCTTTATTGCATTTTTTTTTAACTTTTTTCCATGTTTTCCCTTAATTTCCTTGTTTATTTTTTAATTTTTCAGTGAATATTTTTCAACAACCCACGATGCCCTGAAGCCGCAGAAACTGAAGCATGAAGTAACGAGGGATCACTGTGTTTGGAGCTATGATGGGATTCTATTAAAATCACGTGTGTGTGTGTGTGTGTGTGTGTGTGTGTGTGTGTGTGTGTGTGTGTGTGTGTGTGTGTGTGTGTGTGTGTGTGTGTGTGTGCCATCAGTCACCTCTCTTTGTTGTGGAGAGCATACAATTCTCATGCATTTTTCGTGGTGAGCCCACAGAACGATGTGCGTGACTAACTGACTTCATGTGACCATAGACAACTCAACATGTATCTCTACCATTAATCTTGGAGAACAAACTTGACCATCTTCTTCTGTCAGCACAGACGATATGTACAATAAGTAACTGACTTATTTCAATGAAAGCAGTTTCTGATATTGAATTCCGGGATCCATCTCAAAAGGATAGTTTGAGCTTGTTGACCAAGTAATATGTCATCCAGGCATTCCAACTCGGTCGGGGAAAAAAAAAAAAAAAAAAAAAAAAAAAAGTTTCTATGCTAGGTTTGTTTTGCGTTAGAAACACTGAGATTGCTGCAATACATTTTCTCAAAGGAGTCAGTAGGCTTAAAAATGAAGAACACATCAATATCATCAATACCCCCATGAATGCAGCCAAACAGACATGACTGTCATGCACTTGATTGTGCAAAGTCATTATAAGTGTGTTTTGACCAGAATGAAACTCTAGGTCCATTGATTTGGATTTGAGTTTTTGGCAATGTAGCATACAGCATGGCGGCATAATGCTTACAGCTTCATTCCATGCAGCAATCCCATTTTTTTTACAGCCAGGCATTGCCACTGTGCCATCTGTGTATATGGCTACCCAATTATCCAACAAGTCCATCTTATGTAGAAATAAAATAAAATAAAACAATTAATTTCAAGAAAAGAAAATGCATCACAGTTTGACCATCCCCCATTGTGCTCTCCCATCTATTTATTTTCAGCTCAGAAAAGGTAAAGACTTCAATAATCCTCTGGATAAAAGCTTACATGCACATTTAGAGAAGTGTTGGTGGTAGCTGATAATTCATCCAAATGAAATGCAGTGTGATTGCATGACCACAATCTGTCTAATAGTTCATTCATTCATTCATTTTCTGAACCTCTTAATCCTAATTAGGGTCACGTAAAGGCTGGCACCCATCCAAGCCGACTCCGGGCAAGGGCAGAGTATACCTTGGACAGCTTGCCAGGCCATTGCACGGCGGAACCACACTGACGGAAATGCAGCCTTCTCTTCTCAAATGTCAGCAATGGCTAGTTTTGGCCACCGATTGATAACCCAGTTCGCTGCACTGGGGGGACAGTGACAACCTGTTGAGAGAGGGGCTTGAACCCCCATCCTTGGGATCAGTGATCCAGCACTTGTACCACTGCCCCTGTTTAATAGTTCTTACTGGAAATCAGTTCAGAGCCAGACATGCAAGAAAAAATTGAAGACGACCTCCCATACCGTTTTCATTAACCAATGCAATCAGGGGGTATAGTGATCCTATCCTGCCGGGATGACAATGCTTATCACGATTATTCCGATAATTATTCCTCTGATAGCGGCTGACATTGGTAGCATTTACCATTGAAATATGGGTTTTAGGTGGCTTTCCATGATATATTCAAATTTATAAATCTCGCAACATGTTGTGCCCGATCTCCTAATCCATTGTTGTTAGCATCCCTGATGTACAAAGTATGGTGTACACTTTCTATTTCTATGCTTCCTGCATTTCCTTAAATTACCCTTAGTTCCATACATCTGGCCCAAGCACACTAAGTTTCATATAATTAATTTTCTATTATTTACTGCTTCCTATACAGTCTTATATTTTCACACTATTATACTATTACATCACATTTCACAGTAATTTCCCCGTTAATAAGTCTCTTCCCTATGAACTGCTTTTAAAGGTGAACCAGAAGAGGGCAAAAAACCCTCAAGTTGACAATGTCTGAGGGAAATCCCCACTCTGCCCGCATGTGCTGTGACAGCCTGTTGTGCCAGGGTCACCAATGAAAAGAGTATACAGTATACATAAATGTTTAATCATAACATTAACATTAGACAATAAGCAGTAAAGCAATAGACACCCCCCAACCCCCAACACACACAAACACACAAGTCAAGACCACCACCAATAGTGTGTTTTGCAAGAGTCACCTATTCTTAAAGGCAGGGGAGCTCTTATGGCCTCATGTCTGTGTGGAATACCTATGTGCTATTAGCCATTAGCTACTAGAGGTTAGCTACTGCAAGTAGCTTGTGAATTGGACGGGTCAGTTCTACGTCACATGTCCATCTAATGTCCGTGCTCCAAGGGCAGTAGTACCACATGCGCTCCCCAAAAGGCCCTTTCCATACAGGACTACACGGAGCACACTGGGACAAGTTCAGAACAAACAAGGTATCCCCATTGTAATTCTGGCAGATGGTCACACATGGATGGTTTGTCTATTTTGTACGTTGATGTGGACAATGCGGGCACCGGGGTATTGGGCCTAAAGTCAAGGTGAAGGCCCAAATATCTGCACACAACATGCAAAGCACATATGCACAGGATGAGGCAACATGCAATGGAGAAAGAGAGAGAGAGAGAGAGAGAGAGAGAGAGAGAGAGAGAGAGAGAGAGAGAGAGAGAGAGAGAGAGAGAGAGAGATAACAGCATAAAATATCATTGTTCTCTTAACGATAAGAGTCTACGTCCTCCAATAGGAGACCCTCGGGGGCAGGTGTCATGGTGTCAGTCATAACAATGACCTCCGTTGCTTCCACAAAGGTCAATGTCTATATGGGACAGTTCCAGCAAGGGTTTAGTATTGGACTGAGGCATCACCATTTCTCTGGCAACCAACTTAACACAAAGTCCTTGAAGGACAAGAATAAGACATCATACAATTAAGGCCAATTACAATAGAATAACTCCAACGTTCATTACCAGCTTTAGAAGCCAACCTTTCCTATTACCAAACATATTAGTGAACCATCCTGTTGGAAACATTATAAAGCTTGCATTAGCCTTTACTTCTGTGCACAACACACCAAGTTTCTCCATGGCACAATGAAAAAGTCCATCTTGCAGCGGTATTATTGGAAATAAATGTACAACACTGATCTCCAAAAAGGATGCATATTCTGCCTTTTTCTGCCATTAACCAGTCTAAGGCCAGGCGATTCTGCAAAGTCATTTTGCTAATGGCGGATAGTTGTTCTCCTAGGGCATGCAGCACCTCAGCAGTACTATATAGTGAATAAATCTGCTGAGTATAATAAATAGAGCATATACATTGAACATTCTTAGTGGCTGTGACGTAGGGTGGAGAAAATGCCTCAAAGCCCCCTGCTATTTTGTGGCATGCTTTATATTATTCATTCGGCATCCCATATGGTTGGCCGAAGGCATCAATGTAAACCCCTGAATCTGATGCATAAGATCTTTTAGTGCAATGAACCTCCAGGATAACTTCCTAAGGCTTAATCATACATCCTTGATTATTAATGCTGGAATGGATAGGCCTGACTACCCCACTGGTAGAGAACGATGCAACTGCATGTCTCCACAGACTGACCATATAGCTGCCAGTGGCATTGTCTGGTATTGCAGCACTTGTGGTATCTTCTTATATACAGGGTGACCCCAAAAAATGGGATTTTTTTTAACAATACTATAAAACCAAGAGTGATGGAAGAAACCTTAAAACATGCCATTTAAGAATAAATGACTAACCTTTCATGGCAAAGTATTTACTTGTTCAAGGTCACTGTCTCACAGTGTTGCCACTTGCTCATGTCTTGCAATGTGCAATTCTAAAATTCCTGTTTTTTTTGGGTCACCCTGTGTGTGTATATATATATATATATATATATATATATATATATATATATATATATATATATATATATATATATATATGTGTGTGTTCATATATATATATATGCGGCAGTGACGGTCTATTGGGCGCATGATCGCCGATCCTAAGGTTGGGAGTTCGTGTTCCCACATGGTTGTCGCTGTCCCCAGTGCAGCTAACTGGGTTATCAATGGCGGGCCATGTCACTCACTGTCTATGGTGAGAGGCATGTAAAACGCTTTAGCTTAGCACTAGCAATTTAGCTGAGCTTACATACATACATACATACATACATCCTCTTCAGCTTCGTTTAGGCGGTTATGGCGATAAGACCCCTGTGGGTTTTCTGTTCGGTACTCTAAATCGTATTTGTCGCTGGAGGTGGTATATGGTGTTAGTGATTAAATAGCTTTAGTGCTTTAGTGCTAGCTTTAGCTTTAGTGGTTGAGATATGTACATAGTCCTGTATCAACAACTTCTGGACTTCCCCTAGACAGCTTTATTAGGGCGATACATAAAGCACCGGCCTGATGAGCCACTAGGCTTGGGTGTAAAAGCCCAAACAGATCTTACATAGTATCAACAACTTCCGGATTTACCCAGAACATACATAGTATCAACAAGTCGCGCACTTTTCCTCCATCTCAGTCTCGTTTTTTCTCGTCCATTTCTCGAATACGACTTCCAGGTTTTGTTTGGTTTCCCAGACGGAAGACCTCACGGATTTTTTGTTCGGATTCTGAGGCTCCACTGTATACACTGTATGTGTGTGTGTGTGTGTGTGTGTGTGTGTGTGCGCGCGAGTGTGTGCGCGTGTGTTTCATAAGTCTGTGAAGGTTGCCATTTCATCTTAAGGCTTGCTGTATTGTTATTTTTTGTTTCATATTTTGTTATCTTCCTTAAAGTTGTCAGGACTTCCATCTTTTCTTTTATGAAGGGATGTGTGATGTGGCGGAGACGTGCCACGGTGGTTGCAATGTTAGGCCACTGTGAAATGTGGGCCGGCTGTGGTGACGTCATCATGACAGTATACTGCTATGAAGTATATGCTAAGTGTGCAGACAAGGATGTAAAAGAGAGGGCTTTGCACTTCCTCAGCCCTTGTGCGACAGACCACACTGACACTCGGACAACAGAGACACTATGAACCACTGCTGACCTTTGTGCGTCTACCTAGATAAATTGTTACACTGATTGGCCCTGCCTCTCTTGAATTATTCTAGCTTTCTCCCCCGTTGCATCACAGGATGTACCCCACCTTCCCCCAGTGTTGGATAGTGGCCATAAGCTGTAGATAAGTTATTCAGTTGTTCACACATGTTATCTCTAAGTTGCTCATAAGCTGAACATAATGTCTATTGTACAACCTTAAATATATGTTTAGCCATGAATACGATTATGTTGGCAGGGTTCGCAAATAACAATAGTCTAAATTATGCAGCAGTGTATCCTTAATGATCAATCACATGACACAGTCCATAATAGGCTGCCACTCGCTGATTCAACTCAAATCTTCATTAGACATTAGAGTATCAACACCACTGTCATGCCGAAGAAAGATTACAAAAATTCTGGAAAGATGTAGGACAGCCATGGCCATAAGCATGGACGTGGATGCTTGGTCCAACATTTCTCAGGCAACAGTAGCTGCATCTGTGGTTTCCACTATCTTTTAGTCAACGCCTGCCAACATGAAGAGGGTCCAGAAGAAAGCATTTTATACTGATGACCAAGCGGAGCTTCTCAAGTCCCTGTGAGACACCTACACCCATCTGGACAAAAAGAAGAGTGGTGATGATGACCTGGAAATGATGGAAAGTGAGCAGTGGGTGATGGCAAACTTTGTCTTTCTCAAAACTGTCGCCCACCATGATGCTGATCCCAGTAAAAGTGAAAGTACATAACAGATAATGTTAAAAATTATGCAAATTAATTGTATTGTTCTTACAAATAATCTGGCTTGTATTTTTGTATTTCATGCAACTTGTATTCCACCTGGCATTTTACTAATTATCTGCAATGCAGTAATTGCATGCGAAGACAAGCATTGCACACGTCAAGGACTTTGAGGCTGTTGTTTCTGCCTGTGTAAACATCATGTTTGATGATGACAGGACAACCTCCCTGCCCCCTACTCATTCTCACAGCCCAAGGGCATGCATGTCCAGCACAATGATTGGTTTCTGCAGTCACTCCAGAAGAGATATTCTTCTTTTTTTTTTCCATTCTTTGAAGCAACTTTGGGGGTCACTAAATGTCTGTTTTCTAGATTATGTCCCTCTAGCCAAAATCACGAATCTTATTCCCTGCCCAGTCAAACTGCTGATTCTGTAGTCCTGGGCACCTGATCCTTGTGGGGTTGTGCAGGATCACGCATGCTATGACAGTGAGCTTTACAGCGGAAGGGTCATGCTGCAGGGTACTTAGCAGAACCTAGAATCTTTTAGCCAGGATGCCAAATGCATTTCCTACTCCCTTTCTTGCTCATTCATTCAAACCCTAGGGTCTGTATGGCTTCATTCTATTTGGTTACAGGGGAAAGGCATTTTCATCAATAAAGATGTATGATACATACTGGAGAGAAGTGGTGGCTTGGTGGTTAAGGTGCTGGATCACTAATTCTAAGGTTGGGGGTTCAAGACCCACTCTCAATGGGTTGTCACTGTCCTCCATGCAGCTAACTGGGTTATCAATCGCTGGCCATGGCTATTTTTGGTGTGAAGTTCATGTAAAAGAACCATTGCTGGCTTTCGACAAGAGTAGGCTGCAAAGCCGTCAGTGTGTTTCGGCCCTGCGATGGCCTGGCGAGCTGTCCAGGGTGTACTCTGCCCTCGCCCGGAGTCAGCTGGGATGGGCGCCAGCCTCCCTGCAACCCTAAAACAATCAACAGATTAAGAGGTTACATATAATGAATACTGCAAATGAGGAAACTACAAATATCAGATGCTCATAAAGCTCTTGGATAAAGTTTTGGAGCTGAGACAGGAAAATGCATCTCTAAGAAATGTGATCAGAATTTAATAGATATTGATTTGCTTGAAATGTATTTTTTTTTCAAAACTAGTCAAATTTTAGTATGTAGTGAATTTAGGTATTATAGCGCCACAGTTATGGTGTACCACATGACCAATTTAATTTTATTATCTGCATTTTATTTCGGACCTTTTAGGTCAAATGAACCCTTCCCATGTCCAGGGTCAGCTGAGGTAGGCAGAGGAATATCAGCAATCTTAATTAAGAATAAATTGTAGAGAAAAGCTAAGTATAATTACTGGCAGTATAAAGTATATAAATAAACTAGTTATCTGTGTGCTTGTTGAAAAAACAAAACAAAAAAAAAACAATGATCAGAAAGACACAAGTTTGTGATCAGAACAGAGCTGTTTTCGTGTGTTTGTGTTTAAGCTGCTGTTTTCTTATTCTGAGTGAGACTTTTTGTGACTGTGACACATCAAACATTATGCTTGTTCACAGCATCCATACCCCAGAACATTTCCATATTTTGTCATGTTACACTCACAAACATCAATGTATTTTATTGGGATTTTATGTGATAAACCATAATTCTGAAGTGGGAGAAAAAAAACAAACAAAAAAAAAAAACAATAATGATACAAGATTTGCAGACTCTGACAGGTTTCTTCTAATGATCTGTCAATGGAAGTAAAGGAAACTATCATTATGCTTATATATATATATATATATATATATATATATATATATATATATATATATATATATATATATATATATATATATATATATATATATATATTACCATATATAAGTAATGTATATAAGTTTTTAAAAAAGGTATACATAATTATATATAAGATTATGCATACTTTAATAAGAAATACGTTGTATATATATATATATATATATATATATATATATATATATTGCCTGTATATACATATATAAGTATATATATTTATATATATGAAGAATGAAAGGTGGGGAATGAAATGGGGAAGTGGTGGTCTAGTGGTATAGGGTGCTGGATCGCTGATCCAAAGGTTGGGGGTTCGGGTCTCACTCTCCAGAAAGTTCTCACTGCCCCCCCCCCCCCAGTGCAGCTAACTTGGTTATCAAAGGCGGGCCATGTCTGTCACTGTCTATGGTGAGAGGTTCATGTAAAAGAACCATTGCTGACTTTCGTAAAGAGTAAGCTGCAAAGTCGTCAGCGTGTTTCTGTCCCTTGCTAAAGAAAAGGGTTGTGACAGGAAGGGCATCCGACGTAAAAAACCTCGGCCAAATCAAACATGCGAATCAGATGATTCGCTGTGGCGACTCCCGAGTAAAAGGGAAAAAGCCAAAAGGAAGACAGACAGACAATATGAAGAATGGAAGGAAAAGTGTACAAGACGGTAATGAGGCCAGCGATGTTGTATGGTTTAGAAACTCTGGGGGAATAGACAGGAGGCGGGGCTGGAGGCAGCAGAGATGAAAATGTTGAGGTTCTCTTTGGGAGTAACGAGGATGGATAGGATCAGGAATGAGTACATCAGAGGGACAGCACATGTTAGAGGTTTTGGAGACCAAATCAGAGAGGCTAGATTTAGATGGTTTGGACATGTACAGAGGAGGGATAGTGAGTATATTGGTAGTAGAATGCTGAGGTTGGAACTACCAGGCAGAAGGCCTAGAGGAAGACCAAAGAGAAGATTTATGGATGTGGTGAAGGAGGACATGAAGGTCGTTGGAGTAAGAGTAGAAGATACAGAGGATAGGGAGAGATGGAGGCGGATGGTTTGCTGTGGCGACCCCTGAAGGGAAAAGCCGAAAGGAAAAGAAGAAGAAATAACCTGGAAGACCAAAGCAGACAGCTTTTTTTTTTTTTTCTCTCTGTTGAAGAAAAAGCTATTTACAGCATCACTTCAAGAACACAAGAACAGATTTAAAATGGTCGACTTATGCTTCTCAAAGGCTACAAACAAGGGAAATCTTGTAAATACAGAGGGATCCTCCCATTATGCAGGCACTTGTAGCACTTGGTACCTCAAGGGCTGCCCCAGCAAGCATATACACATGCTCACCAGCTCTGATAAGAGTACGTTTTCATTAAGTAATTTTAAACATGTATTTCTAATATTCAATTTATTTTGCATTTAATTAAAAAAAAAAAGTGTTATACATATCACATGTCTATGTTACATGTGTATGACTGGCATATTTAATCAATGAAGGGGAAAATGAGCTTGATTATGTTTAATAACACGCTGATCATTCTGTCATATTACATGTAATAATTGTGCATGTAACCCCCGTGCCCTCACAATGACCCACTGTTATTCCTGATAAAGTCTGACCGCATAACTTTGAGTGATGTGTGTAAGACACACTTTTGCGGTTTCTGTTATCGCAGGACTTTTTTGTTTTCCTGTTTTGCTCTTGTAAAACTGCACTGACTTGTCTGGCAGCTGTTTCAGTTCTTACTACCTCCAAGGAAATAGTAATTTGTGACATTTTTCAGTGGACCCCCCCACCTCGAGTGCTTTAGCGTGCTATATAGCAGTGGTCCCCAACCACCGGTCCACGGACCGGTACCGGTCCGTGGCTAAATTGGTACCAGTTCGCAGAAGAAATAATTAATTATTTCCGTTTTATTTATTATCTGAGTCTGAACTTTCTTTAATTTTGAAAAAAAAAGTATTTTATTTTGAAAAATGACAGGATTCGCTCAGTTATATGTCGTTATTTGAGCGATAAAATGTAATCCACAAGGGAACGGCACTTGAACAGAGGCGTGCTGGACATGTTTCAAACAATAGTGGGGATTTTGGGTGAGACTCAGCCTGAGCTTTCATTCTCCCAGCTGGTGCATGATCGCCTGTTTTTTTGTTTTGTTTTTTGTTTTGTTTTTTGTTTTTGTTTTTTTTAAGAAAAGTTCAAGCTCTATTTCCCAACCAACTTTATTTCAGCTGTTGGAAAAAAAACAACCAAAAAACAACCAAAAAAAAAAAAAACATTCATGGAGTGCTTCTTCTTCTTCTTCTTCTTCTTCTTCTCAATAATAATAATAATAATAATAATAATAATAATAATAATAATAATAATTTATATAAATGCCCGGTCCGTGGTAAATTTGCCTAGTGTTGACTGGTCCATGGTGATAAAAAGGTTGGGGACCACTGCTATATAATATCCTCTAGACATACAAACTTTGGTGACTCGTGAATAAAGATTGTGAATCTATGCTGTCTTCTCGTCACGACTCACCCCAGAACAGCTCTGGGTGACACTAAAAGATTGATTATCGAGAGGAGAAACCGCTTGTCTTAGAGCAAGAGGATAAGATTGAGATTTCTCAGTCCTGACAATCAATTATGAGCAATTAAAAACAGACTGTACCTGCCTTCTGACAGTAAGTCAGACCAGAACCGATTGAGGCCGGTTCTCAAAACATTCTTGAGAATTGCTCTGGAGCATTGACAGATGGTTAGATTGTTTCTAGCTGCATTTTCCGATAATAAAAATGTGCCCTTCACTCTGCCAGAAGTGGTTAAAATACCAGTTTAATGTTTTCATTTGTGTTGCAGAATGGGTAAATAAATGTGAAATCGTGTCATTTTCAGAGGAGAAAAGCTTATATTGTCTATTTTTTAAAATCATATAAGATAAAATAATTTAATGTGAAACTCTGCCAAGTGGCTGTTGAGATCCAAATCTACTTGTCCACCAAGGACGACTTGATGCAAGCAACACAACAGAGCCACTGAGCACGGAAGTTGCACAAACACTTAAAGAAGTTCATGATCAAATATACAAAGAATTCTGTAAGTATATGTTACTAAATATGTTTTTCCCCTTTAATGAATCTTATAGCTGAGTGTTGCATGAATATCATTATGGGATCATTACTAGAGAGCTTTTCGTTTTGACGGCACTCATTGTGCAGGCTAAGTGACACATTGAAGATAATACTTTTTTATTGGTAAAACGTGACGAGCTCTCCATTTGAACATGTTTGACAAAGTGTTGTGCCTCCTAATGGTTATTTCATGTTTTAAAAGGTGGGTAAATTGCAATAAATTTAAAGCTCATTAATTCAGTCATTTTCTGAATCGCTTAATCCTAATTAGGGTTGTGGCATACATCGCAGCCGACTCGGGGCGAGGGCAGAGTACACCCTGGATCACTTGGCAGGGCAAAAACATGCTAACTGCTATGCAGCCTTCTCTTGATGAAACGCAGCAATGGTTCTTTTAGTGTAAAGTGCACCATAAAACTGTATAATTCTGAAGACTTTTAAAATACTGTAACTTTTGAACCAATAATGGTATCCTAATAAATAAGGTATAATTTTCTTTGTTTTATTTATGCTCGTTTGTTTCTAAGGCAGTAACAGTTAAATAAGAGATTATTATATGGATATACAATGGAGATATATATATATATATATATATATATATATATATATATATATATATATATATATATATATATATATATGCTCACACATAATATATGGATATATATATATATATATATATATATATATATATATATATATATATATATATATATATATATATATATATATATATATATATATATATACGCTCACACATAAAATTGTAATTCAACATCACTATCTATGCACATTGATAAAAGCTGGCAATGCTAAATGTGACATCATTTATGAACGAAAGATAAATTTACAGTTTAAAATAAACATCACCCTGGATGTTTATTATAATAGTAATGTATGTCATCTTTACACACTAATAGTGCTATATTAAAGACGTGTTCTGGCACCAGAAAATGCCCAGGTAAATTTAAAACCAATAGAGACTATAAAAATAAGAACAAGATAAAAATAGTTAAATGGATTAATCTGTTCATTCCTCATACTCAGCAAACAAGACAATAACAACAAATTAAAATAGCAGAACTTATTTTAATATGGAATAAGCTATTGGACCTGTGTATCAGTTATACCAACAAATGCCGAGCGCGTTGGCAGCATTCACAATTTATGACCAACGATAATCTAAATTATGCAGCAGTGTATCACCGATGATTGATCATGTGATATATAAAAGGCTGTGCTCGCTGATTTACATCAAATCCGCAGTCGACATTCCAGTGTCAACATCACCTCGATGCCGAAGAAATCATAGTTCAGTAACATTGTAAAATCTTACAACAGCAGCATATTCACTGTCATTAATCCATCTCTATCTATCTCCATATCAGGGTGAAAGTTGTCACTTTCTTTTTCATGCAGGATTGCAAGCTCTCATCTGTGAGACGTGTTATGTGCAATTGTGATGTAATAGATGATGAAAAAAATAAAAAATAAAAAATAAACCTGCTTGCACAAGTATGAATATCCGAAGATTGACAGGACTCCGAATGCATACTTTATGTTTACATAAGAATCCAGAACGACACTCCATATAGTTAGATCTTTGGCAAAAAAAAAAAAAAAAAAAAAGAAAACAAACAAAAAAAAATCATCTTGCTAACAATAACCATCTCCTTTGAGCTTCATGCAATAAAAATCGGCTCTCCAATCAACCTTCTCATCATTGTCGTCATCCCCGAGGACCCCAAGGACACTTTTGAGAAAAAATTGACACACTCCTCAGCACTTTCCCCACTGTCAACACCCCTCTCACTCTTCTGGGAGACTTTAATCTCCCCTCTGACAAGCTCCAGTCCTCCTTCTCCCTCTTCTTCACTCCTCTTCTTTAACTTTTAATAACTGTTCTCCCACACACAAAGGAAGAAATCTCTTAGATCTTGTTTTCAGTCATCCCTCTCCTGTCACAGGCATAAATTCCACTCCACTACACATCTCTGACCACTACTTGGTTTCATTCACTATGAACTTACCTATTCTATTTAACACTAGCTTTCAATTTTCTTCCCCCACTCGACAAAACCTCCACACTGTATCCCCTTCATCTGTTGCTTCCTATACTCTATCTTATCTTCCTAACCCAGTCTCCTTTTCTTCCCTAACACTTGAATCTGCTACTGACACTTTTCTGTCTTCACTCTCTGCTTCCATGGATCTCTTCCGCCCTTTGTCGACAGAAGCCAACACGACTTCTTGTTCTGCTCCTTGGCTCTCGGAGATACTTCAAAGTAATTGTAGACAACTCGGAGCAGCTGAGAGAAAGTGGAAGATATCTCAACTTAAATCAGATCTGGTGTCCTACCATGCTCTCCTATCCACATTTCCTCTGATGAGACTGCTGCTAAGATAGCTTTCTACACGAAAAAAGTTGGACACTGCTGCAGAAGACCAATGCAAACTACACAACGTCTTTTTATATATTGTTACTAAATCCATCTGCTCCACCTGTTCCATCCTCCCTGTCCACTGAAGATCTTGCTGACTTCTTGATGAGAATATTAAACAAATCTGTGAGAAATTTACTTCCACCCCAACTCCTGCACTACACAGTGAATATTCCACTTCTCCTTTCCTTACAGTTTTGCGATCTCACAAATGAAAACATCCAGCAAGTCATTCCATCGTGCAATTCTACCACCTGCTCACTGGACCCAATTCCATTCTCAAGACCTTCTTCCATTTACATCCGCTATCATCAATATATCCATATAATCTGGACAGGTACCAACAGTGTTCAGAAGAAGAAGGTTTCACCTATCTTAAAAAAAAAACCCTCTCTGGATCTAACAGACATCATCAACAAGAGGACGGTACAACGTCTTTCTTTCCTTTCTAAAATTCTTGAATGCACTATTTATAACTCTCAATCTTATCCCACTTGACCCTAATCAATCTTGCTTCAAAGCAGCACATTCCACAGAGACTGCATGCTTGGCTGTTATAGAGAAGCTACATGCTGCAAGATCAGCTAAGATGTCATCAGTCTTCTTCCACTTGACCTTTCAGAGGCATTTGACACAGTCAACCACAAGACTCTCTTGTCCACCATTAGGAGTCTAGGAATTTGGGGTGTAACATGGCAGTGGTTTGGTTCTTACCGCGAAGGTTGCTCATAAGAGGTTACATGGAGGAGATCCACATCCTCTCCAGACCGAATTTCCACTGGTGTTCTCCAGACCTCAGTTCCGGGTCCACTTCCGTTCTCTTTATACTAAGTCCCTTGGTGATGTAATATTCTTACATGGGTTCTCATCCCACTGCTGTGCAAATGACACTCAAATTGTTCTCTCTTTTCCTCCCTCAGATACTGATGTTTCTGTCAAGATCACCACATGACTGTCAAGTATCTCCTCATGGATGGCAGCTCACCAGCTGATGCTTAATTCCGGCAAGACTAAATTACTGTTAATCACAGCTGACTCATCCCGACATCAAGATCTTGCAATCTCTTTGGACAATGCTGTGATTGTTCCTTTAGTCACCGCAAGAAGTATTGGGTAACCATAGATAAGTGCCTGTCCTTCTCTTCTCAATTCACTTATCTTTCTTCATCATGCTGATTTCTTCTCTTTAATATTCCATTTCTTAGGTCCATTTCTTTCCAGGAAAGCCACTCAGATACTTATTTAATCCCTTGACATCTCAAGACTAGATTACTGAAACTCACTCCTGGCAGGTCTACCCTTGAGCACTATTCAACCTCTGCAAATGATCCAGAAACCTGCTGCATGGTTTGTTTTCAACCTTCCAAAATGTTCTCACACCACACTACTGCTATAATCTCTTTACTGGCTTCCTGTAGCTGCTCACATTCAATTTAAAACACTACCGCTTGCCTACAAAGCCAAAAATGGACCTCTTCTTTGTTTTGGCTACAAGTTGGTAGAGTGAACTTCCTCTGAACATCTGGACAGCTGAGTTACTGGGTATCTTCAAACAATGGTTGAAAACTCTGTATCTGCACTGTCTATATGTGAAAGTGGCTGAGCTAAATATGGACAAGCATTATTAAATAGATGGCAAGAAGCTACTCATATTGTCATAAAGCCACTAACAATCCACAATTGGTATTCATTCATGAATAGCAAACACAAAACTTAAACTATCACTACAGCCCTCTTGCAAACACCAAGACATTCCCAGATAATCTGATGTTAAAGAGACACTTCCCTTGACCCACTGAAACCCTCAAGAGTGAAGTACACTCTTCCATAGCAAAAAAAAAAAAAAATTAAAAAATAAAAAAATAAATAAATAAATAAATAAATGAATGAATTAATAAATAAATAAATAAAATGCACAGAGAACATTAGTCCAATAACAGAGTCTTTACTTCAGGAGAAACAACCTGGACCAGTGTGACATAGATTAAACTAATGGTTGTGGACAACTGTTACAGATTGTGTCAATGCCTGTGGAATTAGTTTCAGATAAACTTGAGGATAGACAAGTTCAAACATCTATGCCAGTGCAAATACCTTTTATACATAAGCAACAGACACCAATTCTACAGTTCAGGACGAACAAACTAATGTTTCAGTTGACCACCAATATCCTATCAAACAGTGGCATCTTACAACATGATTAAGTTTAGGCATGTAAATCAGCGGCCGATATGACACTCAAGCAACGGGCATTGATGTTCAACAATAATTTAGCAATATTGAGTAAAAAAAAAAAAAATCTTAAATAAAATGAGGGAGGAAAAAAAACCATCACCTTCAATGGCATTAACAGGACAATTTCCCAATTTATATTTAGTTAATGTAATGGACATGTTTTTTCTTTAAATACAAATTCTGTAACACCATCAAAAGCAAAATAATTATTTACAATCTGCTTCCTTAATGAGGATATGCCACCACACATCTCTTCAAGCATGCATGAGATCGCATTTAAATCAAAATGGCACTGCTACAAGTACAAGGCTAATGCTAATCTGAGAAGAGAGAAAAAAAAAAAAAACATAAAATAAGACAAAATGTCTTAAAGTCTCATTTGCTACATGTTAATGGGCAACTCTCAGCCATAAAGTTAAAATGTATGGCAAGTATTAACCCATGTTACATAACTAGCAGAGGGGCAGTGGTGGTCTAGTGGTATAAGGCGCTGGATCGCTAATCCAAAGGTTGGGGGTTCGAGTCCCACTCTCCACAGGGTTGTCACTGTCCCCCTCAGTGCAGCTAACTGGGTTGTCAAAGGCTAGCCATGTCTCTCACTGTGTATGGTGTGAGGCATGTAAACGAACCATTGCTGACTTTCGCCAAGAGTAGGCTGCAAAGCCGTCGGCGTGTTTCCACCCTGCGATGGCCTGGCGAGCTGTCCAGGGTGTACTCTGCCCTTGCCCAGAGTTGGCTGGGATGGGAACCAGCCTCCCCACGACCCTAATTAGGATGAAGCGGTTACAGAAAATGAACTGAACATAACTAGCAGTAGTAATCTGAATAAATTAGACCCCAATTTGATCATTACATGTAGAATAATGTACTCACAACGTATATAATTTTTAAGCTACAATCCTAATAGTAAACTTTAAGTGGTCATCAACAATAATGTTATGCTAGTCACGCCAATCAAATCCAACCAATGGCAATTCATGGACCTTTCATTCATCAATTTACTGTCTCTGTATGATGTAACTTCTCGTTAATTTACATAACAAATGCATCTTTTCTCCAACAAATCAACCTTGAGGTATCTATACACTGAGTTTCGAGCAAATGATTTTGAAACTGTCAATTATCTGCCAAGCCACACACTTTGCTACCTAAAAAGTGAAATATACTCGTAAAATAAGTACTAACTTATATTACATTCAATCGCAGCATGGTTAGTGGGCAACATAACAAAAGGCACTGGATGAGAGCCTCAGGCTCAGGTGTTTTTGTGTGGAGATTACATGTTCACCTCGTGATTGCATGGATTTCCTCCCACAGTCCAAAGACACATCTTCTACTCTCCTACTCTTTTTTTTAACCAGTCATGTAATGCAGTGATATCATTATGAACTGTTCAACATTCGCTCTCATTCTTTCACTTTCTCTTGCTGCTTCTATCAGAGTTGGTCAGTGGTCTTTCTGATTCAATGTGGATGTTTCTGTAAAAGTTACAAAATGAACACTGACTTTTTATATGATGTGAAAGTGATGGTGCTCTCAGCAGAAGGACATGCTGGAGAGATATTTAGTGCCATTTGGTCAGGGGAAAAAATCCTCCCCTCAAGTGCGCAGCTCTTTTCCAATTACTCTTCTTCACACACTAGAAATCTCAGCTGTCACTCAGGGTGACTAGGTTTTGACTGTAATCCCCTGTCCAGCTTCTTCTTGGCCTGGTTTGATTGGCCAATTAAAGTTTAGTTTCCTAACCTTTAGGAACACAGCTACTTATTTCTATTTTAGGCCAGAGCTGAATTTCCTTCAGAAGCATAATAAAAGTGGTAACTGGAACACAAACATAATAGCCAGATCAATATATGTTTTATCTCAGTAGAAGCAGAAACAGTCTTTTCAATTTATTCTTCTTGTTTGTTCATTAGTCAATAATCCTAATCATTAGAGGCATACTTCAGTATCTACAGTATCAACATCACCAGAATCATGAAAGTAACTAATTAAATAAATAAATAGAGCATAACTCACAAGTGTAGGGGCATTATCAGTGATGGATGTGGACTCGTGATAATCAGTGCGCTGGGGGAAAAAAAAAAAAAAAAAAAATCTAACTATCAGATCCTTATTTTGGATCGCTTCAATTAACATGACACACTTTTTAAAATAGATTGAATCCAAGTGCATTATATTGTGCAAAATGTTAAATATTACATTGATTATAGCAAGCCAATAGTGTAAATAACACAGTATCAGGGACATTTTTCAGCATTGTCATCTTAACATAGGGTGCAGCAAGATCAGGAAATGTCCTAAGTCCTTACAGGTAAACATGTATACTATACGTGGAGACTGCCTGTAGACATTATGGAAGGAAAATTTGGGGTTTTGGGTCATTTCAATGGGCTGATAAGGTAGAAAGACCCATTAAAGTGAACACACCTGAGTACCCTTTGTCATGCTCTTTCAGAAGAGACTATATATATATATATATATATATATATATATATATATATATATATATATATATATATATATATATATATATATATATATGTATATATATATATATATATATATATATATATATATATATATATATATATATATGGGATGCCCAATGTTATCCACACAGGGCCCGAGTGGGTGCAGGTTTCCACTAAAAAAGGAAAAGTGCAAAGGAATTCTAAAGAGAGAGAGAGAGAGAGAGAGAGAGAGAGAGAGAGAGAGAGAGAGAGAGAGAGAAAGAAAAAGAGAGAGAGAGAGATTTTTGAAAGACATTTTGGAGATGTGGCAACAAAAGAATGAAAATAGGAAAGTTAATTGGAATTTCAAAAAAAACTGGAGAACTTATTTCAATGTAATTATGTAATTGAAAGGTGAGCAAACTGACTGGGTATTAAACATCATCTAGTCAGAAGTTTTATCTATCTATCTATCTATCTATCTATCTATCTATAGCTATCTATATATATATATATATATATATATATATATATATATATATATATATATATATAGATGCAGTAATTAATGTAGTACGAATGATGAAATATACAAATTACTCATATATATATATATATATATATATATATATATATATGGATAATTTGTATATTTCATCATTCGTACTATATTAATTTTCTGAACCTCATAAACACAATCAGGGTGGCGGGAGGCTGGCGCCCATTTCAGTTGAGGTGATGGCAGAATACTACATGGGCAGCTCGTTAGGCCATCGCAGTGCAGAAACATGCTGACGGCTTGTGCAGCCTACTTTTGATAAAAATCACTGGTTCTTTAATGTCCCTCTCACCACAGACAGTGAGACACATTTGCTAACCCAGTTTGCAAACAGGTGAGGTGGAGGGCACGGACATCTGTGACAACCCGGAAACAGTGAAGCTTGAACCCTTGATGTTGGGATCAGTAATCATTAGTCCACTACTGTGCATCTACAGTACATATTTTGATTTGAAAATCTGAAGAAGTCTCTGTGCTCAAATTTTCTTTTTTGGGATTTGTTTTAAGCTATAAATGGACTCTTCCGACATGGAAAACACACTCTAACACACATCTTGGTACCAACGTTATATTGCAAATCTTTTTTCTGATATATGAAAATTTTTTCATAAATATTTTTCACCATGTTTCAGAATATCACACAAACAGATACCATTCCATATCAGTTATGGTTATTGTGGATTATTATGCAGTGACTTGTTTCTGAAAAAAGCTTTTCACAGTTAAACCAGATTTTCAGTGCAGGTACTGACTGCCTTGCACTTTGTTGGATACAGGGACATTTCAGAGCAAGCTTGAAAAACAAGTGGTTATATTCCAGGCCTCTCTAATCACATTTTCCCAGGAGTCCCGGAAAGAATATATTTTTTGACCAGATACTATATTGAATTTCCCTCTCCATACCATTAATAGCTTCTTACCAAGTAATTTATACTGTTGATGCAGTAAACTGTGTAATCTTCTGATCCATAACTCACCTCTAAACTGTTATATTAATGAATGTTCAAATCACCTGTGGATTCCAGAACCATCTGTTTATATGTGGTTGCCCCTATCCCAGGCTTTTCTTCTTATAATGACATGCCCCATTGTATTTTTTTTTTTTTTTTTTTTTTTTTTTTGCACACCAGAAAAACTGTGCATATGAGAGCAGTTGAAGTTGCAGCATCTCATGCCTGTGCTTGTCATTTTTTTTCTTTTTTTCATGGCCTCGATTTCAAATCAAACCTTTTTTTTTTATTTGTTCTCAATTCACACCCCTCAAATTAATCTGGAATGCACATCCTGCATCAGCACTTCACTTTCAGAAGAGGTAAAATTCTTCACCCTGTAAGTGGTGAAGTGGTGGTCTTCTTCTTCTTCTTCTTCTTCTTCATCTTCTTCTTCTTCTTCTTCCACTTAACCAGTGGCAGCAATGAGGTCCAGATGTCCCTCTCCCCAGCCACTTCCTCCAGCCCTTCCGGGGGACATCAGGGCATTCCCAAACCAGCTGAGGAACATAATCCTTTGAGCGAGTTCTAGGTCAACCCCAAGGTTTCTTCAGGAAGGGGGGGTGCCAAGGAAATACAGAATCCTCATAATAAATTTACTATTGATGCATGGTGCTTAACAGCTATCCATGAAGAACAATGTGATAGTATTGAAGTTAATATCAGCTAAAAAATAGTTATATAATAACAAGAAACAGTGGACTACTTCCGGGTGCAATACAATGAGGGACACTCCAGACAAGGAGTGCACAAGTGCACAAGTCAACTGTAGTTGATGAATGTTCCCTCAGGTGAGGAGAGTGAGAAGGTAAGTCTAAACCAAGTCAAAACTACAATGGGATAATAGGATTAGATTACAGTTGACTTGTGCACTCAGTCTGCTTAACTTGCAGTTGGAGTCTGGAGTGTCCCTCATTGTATTGCACCCGGAAGTTGTCTCCAGTGCAACTAACTGGGTTATAAAAGGATAGCCATGTCTCTCACTGTCTATGGTGGGAGGCATGCAAAAAGAACCGTTTCTGACTTTCGTCAAGAGTAGGCTATATAACAGTCAGCATGTTATTGGCCTGGCAAGCTGTGCAGGGTGTACTTTGCCTTCACCTAGAAATGGTGGAGATGGGTTCCAACCTCCCTGTGACCTTAATTAGGATTACATGGCTTTTAAAATGAATGAAGATATCTGATCAAGATATTTGATGTTCTTGGTACTTAGTCGATTAGCTCAAATAATGCTTTAAACTTAATAGACATTTAAAAACAAACAAACAAACAAACAAACAACAACAAAAAACTTGGCACAACAGATGAGAAGAGGCAGGTATCCCTTTATTCCAAACAATTATACAGATATTTCAGAATAAGGAAGACAGTTACAGCAGCCAGACAAACATCCTACCATGCGTGAGTTAGTTTGCCCGTTTTTCAAAATCTGACTAAAAAAACCCTTTTGACTTCCCCGGGTTATATACTCTTCAATAGGGCATAGTTAGCTCCTCCAGCATGAGCCAAGTTCCCACTTTATTTGCAATTAAGAATTTTTACGATGCCACCGAATTCCGCGAAGTATGATCACACCCCTCCCCAACTAACGTGTACGTACATATATATGCGTATATAATATCAATAAATAAACATTCACTGCAATGCATTCTTATAAAAACAATTAAACATTAACAATATAATGCATAAGATGTAAATAAAATACCAATGCACACACATACGAACGCCCGCGTGCGTGCACACACGCAGATGGTCATGCATACACTCAGATGCGCACCTCGCAAAATTGTAACTAGTTTTGATTGTAGGTTTTGGGTGGTTTTTAGTTTTGTGGTTGATTAGTTTTTTTTTTTGTTCTTTTTTTGTTGTTTTTCTGTTGTTTTTTTTTTTGCATAATTGGCCTTGTTTCTGTGGCATTTTCTTTAACTTTCCCCCCCCCCGATTCTTCCTTAATTTCCTTTTGTTTTTGCAGCATTTTTTTGCAGGATTGCAGCAGCGCACACCTGAATTCACTCCTCTCATCTACTCCCTATAAACACAAACCGCACGCTCACCTCTGTGCCAGAAGATTGTTTCACATCACTCCCTGCTTCCTTGTGTTTTGTCTGACTCCTGGTTCCAGTGTTTAATGTTGTTTGTGTTTTTCTTCATCATCAGTACAGTATTTAAAGTGTGTGTGCTCTAAATAGGTGCTTCCCCTGTGAATAATAAATCCACTCTGTGCCATCTCACACTGTCTCCTGCATTCTGGATGAAAGTTCATTACGTCACACTTTTATGTTCTTTTTATATATATATATATATATATATATATATATATATATATATATATATATATATATATATATATATATATATATATATATAAAGAACATAAAAGTGTGACGTAATGAACTTTCATTATATATACTTCATATACTTATATAGAACTTCATATATATATATATATATATATACACTTTCCTGCTTGCATCTTCCCAGCTTGCTACACATTTGTATCCTAAACGCTCTCTTACTAGTTAAATGTAAACATCATAAATTTGAAGAGAGAGAAAAAAAAAATGAAGGCTAATTATTTTCTTTCTCAGTCAGTCAATATTGTAAATTTTACTGGCCTCCAGTATGGCAGTTTTTAATTTCAATTAGTGTATTTTACTAGATACAGCATCGTTTAGTAAATTAGAGCAAAAGAGAAAGAGAGAGAGACTGAACTGGAAGTGAGAAAGTGCACTCATTTCCAGTTAATTAATGCTAGTGTCCACTAAACCATTGAGCCAACTCCTCATGTAATTCCTCTTTTTACTCTGTTTCCACTTAAAATGTGCCCTGCGAGTTTTACACAATGCACAAATACTCAGCACCACACTGAAACAGTGTATTGACCAGCTTGCCAATTCTTTTTGTTTTATGATCTTCAGCATTGATGAAATATACAAAGGCAGCACCATCTGTGGCTGGTGTTAGCGTCAGTTCATGGGGATGAAAGACAAAGCATAGATTAAGTGTTGCAAAGAACAATGAGAGAACTAATCCTTCACAATCTTTACTGAGCAGTTACTTAGCCAAGAATGGCATTAAGGCAATCTTGTTAAGTTCACCCAGTACGACATAACAATATATTATATTAATTGTGGGTTAATTCAGATGAGATGAAATGCCTACATTCATGAATGGCTCTGTACTTTAGAACTATATCTGACAATAGATGCACAATACAGAAACCTGGAACATGTCCAGTGAAGCTCATACTCTTATATCATGTGCTTTTTTTTGCATAGAAAACATCATCAGGTGTACCATAAACTAAAACTAATATGTAGGTTTGTTGAATTATTTATTTATGTATATAAATATATAAATAAAATAATATTTGAATAGATGTATATAAATGTTTTATGAAAAAAAAGAAATGAGAGGAGATTCTTTCATTTTTGGAGCTACTTGAGAACACTGACAGTTTTTCTGAGCTGAAAGACACAGATTGGCTTTGTGGTTTCGCTTTTACTGTGGACAAACTGACCCACATGAACGAGCTGAATGTGAAGCTACAAGGAAAAACAGTTTGTGCATGAATTGCAAGGAAACGTCAAACCCTTCAAAACCAGGCTAGTTGTATTTTCAAACCAAACGTCAGACGAGGGCAGTGGTGGTCTAGTGGTATAAGGCGCCGGATCGCTGATCCAAAGGTTGGGGGTTCGAGTCCCACTCTCCACAAGGTTGTCACTGTCCTCCCAGTGCAGCTAACTGGGTTATCAAAGGCCGGCCATGTCTCTCACTGTCTATGGTGTGAGGCATGTAAAGGAACCATTGCTGACTTTCGACAAGAGTAGGCTGCAAAGCCGTCAGCGTGTTTCCGCCCTGCGATGGCCTGGCGAGCTGTCCAGGGTGTACTCTGCCCTCGCCCTGAGTTGGCTGGGATGGGCACCAGCCTCCCCGCGACCCTAATTAGGATGAAGCGGTTACAGAAAATGAATGATGAAGAAATGTGTCCTTCAAACTATAATGAATTGGCCCAGTGTATGCCAATGTACAGATTTTTTTTTTTTCAATTTGCTGCCATATGCTGAAATTTGTTTCAAAATTGTTTTGAATTTGTTGTTATTTATCTTATTCCCATATCCTTATTCTTTATGTATTTAGAAACTATACAACACACACACACACACACACACACACACACACACACACACACACACACACACACACACACACACACACACAAAAATAAATAAAAAAAAAAAAAAAAAAAAAAAAATTAGGACACCCCATTAAATAGCCAAATATTTATTAGAAAATGTTCACATGACAATGTCTAATCATATTTTTTATTTATTTCTTGAAAAAAATTGGATTTAATTGTAATTAAACAACATAACATTAACATTTTGATTAATCAAACAAAAAATAAGAACAATACTGCGTACTTCAATGTAGGAAAAAATTAGGACACCCTATCTCCTAATAACTGGTGCTACCCTCTTTTGGCAGAGAAAACAAACCGTTGAAGAACACATGCAATGTTGCTACAGGAAGGCATCATGGAGCATGTGTCAGGACTATGGGCTGCTGCTGTGGTCAACAATTACAACTCCATGTGATGCAAGGTTCTGTGTGGACTTTCATAGGCTTAATCAAGTGACCATCAAAGAGTCTTTTGACTTCCTGTCTATAAGAAAAGGTTCTTGCAACCTGTGCAAGGTTATTGGCCAGTGGCTGCTGCTGAAGAGTATAAGCCTAAACCTGCCTTTGTCAAGCACTGTGGTCTATTCCAGTTTAAGGTTCTCACCGTCAGTCTCAGCAATGCACCAGCAACCTTTCGGAGGCTTATGAATACAGTCCGAGCTTGTCTCAAACCCTGTTCTGTGTATCTTGACAAAGTGGAAGCTGTATCATGAGATCAAAACAGCAACTTCGGCAAAGCATATGCATCAATTTCTTGGCCTATCAAGTAACTACCATCTCTTTGTCAAGGATGATGCTCATCATGCCAAAACACTACCCGAACAAAAAATGATGCATGACTCATCTGGAATAGCAAATGCTAAGTGACCATGGACAATCTAAAATGCTGCATAACTTTCAGCACTTGTCCTGAAACTCCTTTACACACCCTTCCTTTATTCATACAGATATGTGTGACAGCAGGAATGTTGCCATAGCACACATTAGTGGCACTTTCACAAATCTGAAAAAAAAAAACTAAATACCAGAAAAACATACCCAATCCCCGAGAAAGAATGTATAGCTGTGATTCGGGCCTTAGAGAACTTTAAGCCATATGTTAAAGACCTCTGTGTGATCATTTTTTCTGACAACTCAGGTGGCTGATGTCTTGCTTCCATTCTGTCTATCAGATAGGCTCAATGTGGTTATGTCTATCCTTTCAACTGAAAAAAAAAGTGCTTTCATATAAAAACAAGACATTTTCAAAGAACAGTACAGGACTGAATGGTAGCTGAGATATACCTATAAATTAAATAAACAAAAATAATTATTGGCATAAGCCTTCAAAAAATCTTGTTGTCTTTATTTTAATTTTAATTAATTTATTTATTTTTACCTTGAGCTTCTTTAATTAACCGGCTTGTGGTTTTGCTTAGTGTGCTACATTTCCCATGATGCCTTTCGTCTATCTGCGAATATTGCTGCCAGTGGAATTTCGCTCTTGCTTTATCCGTAACACTATGGAGTGAATATACACATCACGATGAGTTTTCCTTTAAAGCATTATCTTACAAAGAAAGAGGCAATTAGACTAAAGTATATTTTGGCAAAATATATGCATATAGAAGTATGCTTTCTGATGATATTTAATTAACTGGCTTGGAAACTTGATCGTAGCGACAATTTCAACTCTGCTTTATCCCTCAAAAGGAAGATTTAAATCGAGATTGGAGAAGAAACACACCAAGTATTCTCCTACCGGTCTCCCTGATCACATTAGCTGTAGTTGTCCAGTCATCTGGAAGCACTTCCTGACCACCCAAAACCTGTTTCAACTCCTCCTTGAAGAGAACCCGACACTCTTCCTTTTTCAACTTCCACCACTTTGTCGTCTGCTCTGCCTTTGCCTTCTTCACCTTCCTCACCATCAGCATCATCCTGCACACCACCATCCTATGCTGTTTGGCAGCACTCTCTCCCGCTACTACTTTGCAGTCACTGACTTCCTTTAAATTTCATCGCCTGCACAAGATGTAGTCTACCTGTGTGCTCCTACCTCCACTTTTATAAGTCATCCTATGCTCCTGTCTCTTCTGGAAGAAAGTATTCACCACAGCCATTTCCATCCTTTTTGCAAAATCCTTTCCACCTGGTCTCCTGAACACACAGTATGTCCACCTTCCTCCTCTGCATCATGTCAGCCAGCTCTCTACCTTTTCCTGCCATAGTTCCGACGTTCAAAGTCCCCACTCTCAGTCCTAGACTCATGCCTTTTCTCTTCTCTCTCTGGCAACGGACACGCCTCCCGCCTCTCCTTCTTCGACGTCTTCGACCAACAGTAGTCCAATTTCCATCAGCACCCTGTTGGTTGATGGCACTGATGGCGGTCGTTGTTAACCCGGGCCTCGACCGATCCGGTATGTCATTCTTTCTTGTGATTCGCATAGTTTATTTGGAATTTGTTTTACGCCGGATGCCCTTCCTGACGCAACCCTCTGCATTTATCCGGGCTTGGGACCGGCGTGAGGGCGAGACACTGGTTTGTGCCCCCCCTCACGGCTGCATTTTTCTTGCTGATGCAAAATCAGACTCTTCGAAAGTAGGCTGCTTATACTGCACGTCCTGGTCCAAACCAGCACATCTAACTTGTCTTTATTTAATGTTTATAGAGTCCCATGCATATAAATTTGAACAAATGAATCAAGATCTTGAGCATGAGCATGTTTCTGAATCTAGCCGTGTCGATTCCAATGAATGTAGCATTCAGATAACAGAATTTTAGTGGATGTTCTGGGGCCTACATGAGCAATCATGAGAATCCCACCAAGTCTGCAACAAATAGAGATGTGTGCCCATCTCACCCAACTCTGGGCAAGGGCAGAGTACACCCTGGACATCTCGCCAGGCCATCATAGGGCAGAAACACACAGACGGCTATGCTGCCTACTCTTACTGGAAGTCAGCAACGGTTCTTTTACATGCCTCACAACATACACAGTGAGAGACATGGCCTGCCTTTGATAACCTAGTTCGCTGCACTGGAGGACAGTAACAACCTGTTGAGAGTGGGGCTTGAACCCACAACCTTGGAATCAGTGATCCAGCAAGCACTTTACCTCCAAGCCACCACTGGCCTTTTATATAGTCAACTCTTTATTACGAAATGTTCACAAAGCACTGTCCAATCTTGTTTCAATTTATTTCTGGAAAGCAAAGTGCTTTCACTGTAATTAAGCAACATAAAGTTAACATATTTTTTATTCATCAAACACAATATATGAACAACAATGTATACTTTAGTGGAAGAAAATAAAAAGTAAAAATTACGGGACACCTCCCCACCCCCAAATAACTAGTGTTACCTCATTTGGCTGAAATAACATCAGTGAGACATTCCTTGTAGTCATCTACCAGTCTCTGACACTGATCTGTGGAAAGTTAACCCTGCACGCACAACCCGTTTCAAGTTATCCCTATCCGTAACCCTAACCCTAACCCTAAGCATCTCAATGGGATTCACAACCAACCTTTGACTTGGTGATTTCAGGTCGCGCCACTTCTTAATTTTCTTGGTGGATTTACTGATGTGGTTTGTGTCATTGTCATGTTTTAGTGTCCAACTCTGCTTCAGCTTTATTATTATTATTATTATTATTATTATTATTATTATTATTATTATTATTATTATTATTATTGTTATTATATTTTACAGGTGGTTTCACATGTTCTTCAAGCACCCTTTGATAAATAGTAGAATTCATGATGGGTTTTATGATAATGAGCTGGCCAGATCCTGCTGCTGTAAAGCATGCCTAAACCATGACACTCTCCCCTTCATGCTTCACAATTGGTGTGACGTTCTTTTCCTGGAATGCTGTATGTATTTGGTTTCTGCTAAATATGTGTTCCGTTATTGTGCCCAAACAATTCAACTTTATACTCATCTATCCAAAGAACTTTATAAGAGAAGACCTGATCTTTGTCCATGTTCTCTCTGGCAAACAGTCTTTCCTTACTGCTCTTTTTAGAGAGTGAAGGTTTGCTCCATGCACACTTCCCATGAAGGTAAAATGTGTATTTTCTCTTTCTGATAGTTGAGTCATGCGCTTTCACATTCACAGCTGTAAGAGCCTGCTGTAGCTAATATGATGATATTTTAGGACTTATGGTGACTCCTTCTAGCATCTTGTAGTCTACTTTGGGGTTAAACTTGATTGGATGCCCAGAACTGTGCATGATTACAGTTGTTTTGAATGTTCTCCAGTTGTAAACAATTTTCCGATGGGAGATGGCTAATGTCAAATTCTTTTGATATCCTTTAAATCCCTTACCAGACTCATAAGCAGCCATGATCTTCTTCATCCCGAGGGCCTCCAACAGCTCTCTAGATCTCACCATGGTGCTCAGTCCCTCTTCAACAGACAGAAGCATGCCAGACTAAATGTCTGAGGTTTAAATATGGCAAACCTTCTTCAAAATGCTGGGTGATGATGTTCTGATCATGTGCATATGAACAGAACATTATTGGAAAATATGGGGGGATGTTCTCATTTTTTTTCCTCTATTCAAATACACATTGTTGTTCATGTATTTTGTTTGATGAATAAAAATATGTTAATTTATGTTGTTTATTTACAATGAAATCTCCTTCTTTTCCATAAATAAATAAAAATGAAAAAAAAAAGTTCATATCAATGATCATTATGAACACATTGATATCCAATAGAAATATGATTCATAAAATGTGTTAACTTATCAAAAAATCACATAAAATAAAAATTTGATCCACCAGGTGGTTTTCACAGTTTTGGAACACATTACACTCAGAACTGAATGTGCTCTCCTACAGTGTTTTGCTTTTTGCTCAAGCAGATGTGGCTTTTTCGAAAGGAAAAAAATATATATATAAAAAATAAAATAAAATAAATAAATAAATAAAAGAGAGTGGCAGTAGCAGGGAAAAGAACAAAGAAATCAATAAATTAAAAGCGCTCTGAGAGCTGAGGAAGTGGAGATACTTCTACAGTCCAAAAGAACATGCAAATACACTCTAAAGCCCATAAATCTGCCATTATGAAGGTGTTGTTCAATATAAAACGAATATCATATTTGGGCTTTCATGTGTCATTTGTGCTAAATTATAAATGATGCCGAGGTCTATTACTGCCTTTGCTTGAGTACAGCCATTCATTAAAACTCAACAATAATTTAACTATTGCAATTTGTTTTCAACAATAATTTTATCACTGTCAGTAAAATAAAATTTCTGCTTACAACTTTGATTTCCTGAAGATGAAAAGAACCATTTTGACTGAATTAGTATTTTGCTTTGAGACAACTTTAAAATATTGCAGCATAAATGAGAAAATATGCCAAAATGGCACATTAAGACATTGCCATAAGAGTTAACCGACATTCTGAAAACATAAACCTGCACAGTTTGCAACAGTTATGCTTTATGGCGTTTTGCTTAAAAAATCCTGTGCAGCAAGTAGCAGAGACCTGTCGGGTCATGTGTGTTGTAATAGAACTACTGGTCAATTAATAGCGAAGCGCCACTCTTATGCAAATGTTATAAGGCCATGAGCTCAATGTCTGTGCTCAAATGCCCACACAACCCAAAAAAAGAAACAAAAAAAACAGCCAAACAAACAACAACAAAAAAAAACCAATAAATGAAGAAAATAGTGAGAAAATATATATATATCTCATACATGTTGCCATGGTCGGCAGGAAGTGCACTTGAATTTTCTTTTAAAAACTTTCTTGTTTCATTAATGTATATTTTTCTTCTTGAAAAGTAAAAAAAAAAACATTCCTGGAAAACCAGCATATTATATGACTGCCTCTTTACGTCCCTCTCCCCAGTCATTTTCTCCAGCTCTTCCAGGTGGATAATGAGGAGTTCCCAGGAAAGCCAAGATATATAATCCCACCAACTTGTTCTAGGTCAACTACGGAGTCTCTTCTCGGTTGAACATGCCCAAAACGGCACACCAGGGAGGTGTTCAGGAGGAATTTTAACCAGATGCCGGAGTCACCTGAACTAGCCTCTCTCAATTTGGAGGGGCAGCAGTTCTTTTCTGAGCTCCTCTCGGATGACTGAGCATCTCACCTTATCTCTAAGGGATAGTCACCCAGCAAAGGAAACTCATTTCAACCGCTTGTATCTATGAGCTTGTTATTTTGGTCACTAGCCAAATCTCTTGACCTTAAATAAGAGTTGGAACACAGATCAATTGATAAATCGAGAGCTTTGCTTTGCGGATCAGCTCCGTCTTCCCCACGACGGACAGGTACAAGCTCTACTTTAGAGCACAGGTTGCAGTGATCGGCCTGTCAGTCTCTTGCTCCATCTTTCTCTCGTTCATGAACAAGACCCCAAGATGCTTGGACTACTCATCTTGGGGCAGGAACTCATTTCACACCCAGAGGGTGCATTCACCCTTTTCTGGCTGAAAACCATTGCCTTGAACTTGGAGGTGCTGATTCTCATTCTAGCCACACTGAGAGCTGGAGATCCCGGATTGATGAAGCCAAAAGGAAAACATCATCTGCAAAAGCAGAGGCGAGATCTGATCGCCACCAAACCAGATCCCCTGAAAAACCTATTTCTATTACTAATATATATATATATATATATATATATATATATATATATATATATATATATATATATATATATATATATATATATATACACAAAAATAAAAGGACAGGACAAAGACTTTCTATTGAAACTCCATTTATCACTACAGATCTGTTTCGAGGGGTGGTGAAACCATCCTCTCTCTTCAGGTGATTATAGAAGAATTTTTGTTTATTTGCTCTACCAAAAAGTATTGAGCACTCTCCTATGGAAGGATCTACTCAGAAAATCCTATATATATATATATATATATATATATATATTAATTTTATGATCTTTTTCCTAATCAGTGACAAAGGACAGCTTTGGCAGACTCCAATCCTCACGGGAAGTAAATTTGACCTGGTGTTATCAATGCAGGCCAAGCTCTGGCTCCAATGATACAGAGACCAAATTGCCTGTAGCAATAGGTGGGGTACACCATGCTCCTGGAGCATGCTCCACAAGATAGTCCTGGGGACATAGCCAAATGCTTTCTTTAAATCCACAAAACACATGTGAACAGATTGGGCAAACTCCCATGCCACCTCCAGGAGTTGGCTGAGTGCCACGGCCAGTAAAAAAAAAAAAAAAAAAAAAAAAAAAGCATTGTTCCTCATGAATCCAAGGTTCAACTAGCACTCAGATCCTCCTCTCAAGTAACCCTGCATAGACTGCATAATAATTGGAAGAAACCATCCGATCCCGCTTTATTAAACGGATGACTACCACCCCGATTGATACCACCCTGAGCATGCTTCGCTGACTGGTCAGCAGGTTGGAAAGTGGGTGGGTGGTATTGCTCCTGTACTTTATTCCACTTGATTCTTTTAGTTTGTGTCTGAGCAACTTATATTCTATTTTAGTGCACGAGTTAAACGCTTTAACAACCCATGTTGTGTGTGTACATGCTGTTGACAGGGAAACACGGATAAAGCTATAATGTATCTTATTGCAGCTGCTATTAACTTACAATGAAAGCACTAAAATGTACCCACAGATTTTGTTCAAAGTTCAATGTTTAATTAACACCAATATTACAAAGAGCATGTGCTCAACTTCATAGCGAGTTCATTATGAATTAGAAATAATGTACCAAACATTTATTTATTTATTTATTTAATTAATTCATTTAATTATTTTTTATCACATATTCCTGTGGCACAATGATCTATTAAAAACATTGACACAGAACTTTTCTGAAGTCTTATGGTATTTAGAAGTTATATACCATTGGTACAGTTCAGTGAGACTTTCATTGGACATATGCTTCAAAAATCCTTACCCTCGAAGCCAAGCTTTTTTGCCCAGCGCATCACAGGGATTCTACATCCTGTTACTGAGGTTGTCCAAAAAAGACATGTCTTCGCCGGACGCGCAACATTCTCAGGAACTCGTCCCATCCTGCCAATAGACTCTTGCAGCTCCTCCCCTTCAGAAGGCGCTTCCGGAGCCTTCAAACACAAACCAACAGGTTTCACACACACATATATATATATATACATATATATATATATACACACACACACACACATACATATATATATACATACATACATATATATACATATATATATATATACACACACACACACACATACATATATATATATACATATATATACATATATATACATATATATATATATATATATATATATATATATATATATATATATATATATATATATATATATATATATATATATATATATATATATATATATATATATATATATATATATATATATATATATATATATATATATATATATATATATATATATATATATATATATATATATATATATATATATATATATATATATATATATATATATATATATATATATATATATATATATGTGTGTGTGTGTGTGTGTGTGTGTGTGTGTGTGTGTGTGTGTGTGTGTGCGTTGTCCATGTCTTCTAAGCAGAGTTATAATCTTACAAATATTTATGGAAGGTTAAAAACCTGAGCCATAAAATGCAGTTGGAATAATACACAAACTGAACACGGTTAAGACAGACTTGAACAAATTTGGAATGAAAGTGTCATCCCTCCTAGCCAATGGGAGGCCAGTGGGGCAGGATGTAGAGAGATAGCCAATGGGAGGGAGCTGCATCATCCCTTCAAGCCAATGGGAGGCCAGCAGGGCGGGATGTTGGGAAACAGACATTGTTTGAATGGCACATTTGAATGGTGCGTTTAGCGTTTTTCATAAGAAGAAGTTGTTTCATATACAGAGAACAAAAATTTAGGATTTTTTTTTTTTTTTCATACACTGGGTTTTTCGTATCCAGAGGTTTCCGTAAGAAGGGGACCAACCATGTATATTGCACTTGCTGCTCTATGCACTTATGATTGTATGCTCAACTGAATTTTGTTAACCTACATTTATACATGTGTAATGCCAATAATATGTGCATATGCTAATTTAAAATTGTATTGAATTAGCAAAGTTTACTTGTTTAGTAAAGATTATTAGTTATCTAAGATTGATGGCAGACAATGTAATATACTTAGAATTAAATACTCAGCAGATAAACACCCAAGATTTAATCTGTCTTTTTGAAAATATTATGTATTTTCTTCTGGTGTGACAAGGTGAGCTAGCTCCTTGGACGTGCTGTAATAAAGAGAATGTACTGGTGATGTATGATAGCATTTCAGGGTATTTGGTCAAAACTTTATTTTGGGATCTGGCTGACTTTCAAAGCACATGCATAATAATGGAAATGCATGCAATAATGGAAAAGGGATTATGGTTTAGTGCTTTCCCAATTTGAGATACAACATACATACTCCACATAGAAAGACCTGCACCAACCACAGGGCTCAATCCCAGAGCTTTCTTGCCAGGTAAGAGTGCTCCCCAGTTTGCCACTGTGTTCTCATATCCAATATTACAGATACGAATTTGAAACCTTGTCAGCATGATATTGACTCAAACATTAATTTTTTTTTTTTTTTTTTTCTACTGAGTGCTGTAATGTTTTCTTACCAGGAATGTCAAACTTTGATTTGATTTCAATTATTTTCATCTTAATGTGTTAATAGTATCAATACATTTTACTTGTAGGCTACATGTGGAGCTAGCTTATTTAGTTTATACATGTGCTTTGTTTGGCATAATAAAAAGGATAATGATAGTTACAAAAGCATGATTGTTTTCTGATTCATTTTTGTTGGTACAGTTGTACGTGTAATCAGTCTGCAAACACACCCTAGTGAAATAGAAACCATGCTTTTTTCACAGCTAAGATGCTTGAGTCAATTAAAGAATAAGCATTGGCAACAGATAAAAGCGAAGATGTTTTGTTCATTAGTCAAGGATTTGCTTTTCAAAACACACGTCTTCGTGTACAAATGGTGCTAATGTATACCCAGTAACCTGAAATAGGGCCTCATAATAATTCATTGGCATTTCATTATATATTCTTTTTTTTCATAGTTTTGTTTGTATGTGTTGAGGATTAATTGAACAAGTGTCATTTTCCCCCATATCAAAAAATGCTGAATCAGGGATGTAGAACAATGTATAGGGGAGCATAAGTCATTCAAATTCACCGTTAACTCATTCAGGAACCACAATGATTTTACAACTTCTGATAGAACTTTCTTTTTCTGCATTCATATTTATAGGGAGCCAGATGTGGGGAAGGAGCTCAAAGGTGAGTGCCTTTGATCGGGCTTCTGCCCTTGGAGCCCGGCAATGCCCAACTCGAAGAGTAAACATGGGTCCACCCCACAAAACCCCACAAAAACAAAAACACAATCCATAAACCCCATAATACTACTTATATTTTTATGTGAGGTGCGCATCTGAGTGTGTGCACGCACATCTTTGCGCGCGTGCAAATTTTATTTACATCTTCTACATTATTTTTGAGTGTTTAATTGTTATTATAAGCATTTATAGTGTTGAATATGTATTCATTGATATGATATACACATATACATGTGCGGATACGTCAGTAAGTGGGGTTGATCCTAATTTGCGGAATCCGACGGTCGCAGGGGATCTCGGTTATAAGTAACTGCAGAAAGTCAGGGATCCCAGTATATTCTTATTATTCTCCTTTCGGCTTTTCCCTTCAGGGGTTGCCACAGCAACTCATCTGCATTCATCTCACCCCATACATCATTCATCTTCTTCTCTTACACCAACTAACTTCATGTCCTTCTTCACCACATCCAACATTCTCCTCTTTGGTCTTCATCTAGGCCTTCTGCCTGGCAGTTCCAACTTCAGCATCATACTACCAATCACTATTCCTCCTCTGCACAAGTCCAAACCATCTGAAATGAGCCACTCTGACTTTGTCTCCAAAACAGCTTGCGTGTGCTGTCCCTCTGATGTACTTATTCCTGATCCTATCCATCCTCATTACACCCAAAGAGAACCTCAACACTTTCATCTCTACCTCCAGCTCTGCCTCTTGTCTTTTCCTTGGTGCCACAGTTTCTAAACCATACAACATTGCTGGCCTCATCACCATCTTGTACACTTTTCCTTTCATTCTTGCCGCTACCCTCCTATCACACATCACTCCGAACACTTTTCTCTAACCATTCCAACTTGCCAGCACATCCTTCTTCACCTCTTTTCTACACTTTCCATTGCTCTTCACTGTTGAGCCGAAGTACTTAAAATCATCCACCTTCTTTATTTCTGCTCTCTATAACCTCACCATTCCTCTTGGTTCCTTCTCATTCACACACACACACATATGTATTCTGTCTTACTGATGCTAATCTTCATTCCTCTCCTTTCAAGGGCATACATCCACCTCTATAGATTTTCCTCTACTTGCTCTCTGCTCTCACTACAGATCACAATGTCACCTGCAAACATGATAGTCCATGGACATTCTTGTCTAACCTTGTCTGTCAGCCCGTCCATCACCATAGCAAACAAGAAGGGGCTCAGAGCTGATCCTTGATGCAGTCCCACCTCCACCTTGAACTCTTCTGTCACACCAACAGCACACCGAACTGTTGGTCACAAATGCTGACCTCTGCCCTTAGTCTATCTTTCATTAGTCTTTCCCATGACTTCATCGTGTTGCTCATCAGCTTTTACCCTCTGTAGTTGCCACAACTCTGCTTGTCTCCCTTGTTCTTAAACATGGTCACAAGCACACTTCACCTCCATTACTCAGGCATCCGCGGACTCTCGAAGACCTTGTTGATTGTTCTTGTCAGAAAGTCTACTGCTACCTCTCCTAGACACTTCTATATCTCCACAAGTATGTCATCAGGATCAACTGCCTTTCCACTCTTCATCCTCTTCAATGCCCTCCTCACTTCACCCATACTAATCTTTGCTACTTCCTGGTCCTCAACGGTCACATCTTCGACTCTTTGTTCTGTCTCATTTTCCTCATTCATCAGCATTTCAAAGTACTGTTTCCATCTTCCCAGTTTCTGTCATCAGTCAATACATTTCCCTCTCTGTCCTTACTCACTCTAACTTGCTGTTTTGCCTCCCTATCCTATTTCTCTGCTGTGCAAACCTGTATAAATCATTTTCTCCCTCCTTACCATTTGACCAGCATACAAGTCATCATACGCCCCCTGTTTGGCCTTTGACACCACTACTTTTACCTCACACTTCATCTCCGTGTACTCCTGTTTACTCTCTTCAGTTCTCTCTATGCCCCACTTATTCTTAGCTAACCTCTTCCTTTGTACACACTCCTGCACTTCCTTATTCCACCACCATGTCTCCTTATCTACTTTCCTTCCAGAGAACACACCAAGTACTCTCATACCTGTCTCCTTGATCACATTAGATGTAGTTGTCCAGTAATCTGGAAGCACTTTCTGACTACCCAAAGCCCGTTTAAACTCCTCCTTGATGACAACACGACATTCTTCCTTTTTCAGCTTCCACCACTTTGTCTTCTGCTCTGCCTTTGCCTTCTTCATCTTCCTCACCATCAGCGTCATCCTGCACACCACCATCCTATGCTGTCTGGCAACACTCTCACCCACTAATACTTTGCAGTTACTGATTTTCTTCAAACTACATTGTCTTCACAAGATGTAGTCTAACGGTGTGCTACTACCTCCGATTTTGTAAGTCACTCTATGCTCCTGTCTTTTCTGGAAGAAAATATTCATCACAGCCATGTCCCCCCTTTTTGCAAAATCTTTCAACATCTATCCATCTGTGTTCCTGTCCTGAATATCAAACCTGCCCATCACTTCATCATCCCCTCTGTTGCTTGCACCAACATGTCCATTGAAGTCTGCACACACACATAATGCCACTCAGTCACCTCTGGGGGTACTCTGCATCACTTCATCTAACTCACTCCAGAATCTCGCCTTTTTGTCTGGCTCACATCCTGCCTGTGGGGCATAAGCACTAACAACATTGAACATCATGCCTTCAATTTCAAATTTGAGAATCATCACTCTGTTTGACACTCTTTTCACTTCTAGAATATTCCTGACAAACCCCACCTTCAAGATGACTCCATCTGCATTTCTCTTCCCATCCACATCATGGTAAAACAGCTTAAACCCTGCTTCTAAGCTTCTAGCCTTTCGACTGTTCCACCTGGCCTCCTGAACACACAGTGTGTCCACCTTCCTTCTCTGCATCGGCATCGTGTCAGCCAGCTCTCAAGCTTTTCTTGTCATGGGTCCAACAATCAAAGTCCCTCCGCTCAGTCCTTGACTCATGCATTTCCTCTTCTCTCTGCGTACAGACACTGCTCCTGCCTTTCCTTCTTCGACCAACAGTAGTCCAGTTTCCACCAGCACCCTGTTGGTTAACAGCACTGATGGCGGTCGTTGTTAACCTGGGCCTCGACCAATCTGCATGTTTGATTTGGCAAAGGTTTTATGTCGGATGCTCTTCCTGACTGCAACTCTCTACATTTATCTGGGCTAGGGACTGGCTTGAGAAGGAACACTGGCTTGCCCCCCCACTGCATTACACACACACACACACACACACACACACATATATTCTACTCCCATAATTATTCACACTACTGGTTAAGATGTGTTCAAAGCCATACAGTGAAGTCAATGTTTACTTTAGAAGCATAGTCTCACACTGAAAATTGTAGAAATCACATCACAGTGGCCTAACATTACAAGCACTGTACCATCTGTCCACTGTGTCACACCGCCATCCATAACATAAATGTTGGATGTTCTGACAATTTTTAAGAGGATTACAAAATGTGAACCAAAAGATAATTATACATTACGTGTGAATATCTTTTTTTTTTTTTTTAACAAACAAAAATAAAGAATAAATGAAACAATAAATGGAGCAGTAGTGACTTTGTGGAGAAAACTATGGGTTATTTATCTGAAGTTCAGTTGTTCAATCCCCACTGTAACCATTCCTGGGCCCTTGAGCAAGAACTTTAACCCTCAGTTGATCAGTGTATAAAATGTTAATTGTAAGTCATGCTAGATAAGAACATCTGCCAAATGTTGAAAATGTAAATGATCCTTTGTTGATGAAGATCTTGGAGGCAATGGCACTTCTTGTAATGGGAGAATACATCTGCACATATGTTATTGGTACCCTTTATATGTGTTATAGCCAGAATATATTCCTGGAGGACTATACTCTATGCTAGCAACCTTATGTTCTTGCTTTTCATCTTGTGTAGGAACGTCAGCGGGTTGTGGTCATTATACACTGATATGGATTCCCTGAATGAGGATAGGCATACCTCGAAGTGCTATATGGCTAGCATCAGGGCAAGTGCCTCCTTTTCAGTAGTGGAGTTGGTCTTCTGGAGGGTATTAAATTTCTTCAAGAAGATTCAGACTGATGCAAAAGGTCATCCTTGTCTAATTACAGCAGGGCAGTACATGCACCCAGGTTGCTAGAGTCTACATAGTCAGGCAGAAAGGCTTAGCAAAATCCAGGGCCTGAGGAATGGGTTGCGCACATAATAGGGACTTGGCATCATCAAAGGCATTTAACAAGGTTCAGACCAAGCATGATTTCTGTTCTTCCTTAGCAAATCGCTATTAGGGTGGTCTGAGAAGTTTTACAAAACTTTCTGTAGTAGTCCACCATGTCCAGGAATCTCATTAGGGCACATTTATTTTTAGGCACTGGGAAGTCCACGATACTTTGAACTTTCGCTGTGGTAGGGATTATTTGCCCATAGCCCACGACATAGACCAGGTAGGTCACGATAGCTTGGCTAAATTACTCTTGGCCAGGTTGATTGTTAGGCTGGTGGCTAGGAGCCCAAGAAAAAAAAAAACTTTCCTCAGCTGAGACAGGTGGGCATGCCAGGTGTCACTGTAGATTACAATGTTGTCTATGTAGACTCCAACACCTTTATGGCCCACCATGCATTGGATCATCATCTGAAAGATGGCTGGGCTGGGGAGTTCTTTATGCCAAAGGGCATACCTTGTACTGATAAAGACTTCTTGGAGAGACAAAAGCCAATATTTCCTTGGCCGTCTCCATGTAACGTTGTTGTCCAAGAAAATGGCAGAGTTGCAGAGAGATGATTCTGAAGATGACAATATAGATTTATCGCAGATATCTGCAGACCCCAATGAATGCCAGGATAAGGCCGACAAGATGCACCTACATCCGAAAGAAGTATGTCTTTGACAAGAGAGAAAGTAATACAGGAACAGAAAGACAATCCTGATTTAAAGCCTCTTTTTGATGCCGTCCTCCCAGATGAGGAGCTGGCTAAAGTCCAGTTGGTTATTTTCTGAGGCACTGAATCACAATGAGGAAATAGAGTCCTCCAGATATGCAGGTTCTGAGATCTTGGAATTGGCACACCAGCACTCTCATGGAGGCCACCTAAACAAAACTTACAACAAGATCACATGAAGTGCATGCTCACTATGATGCAGAAACAAGTATATAAGAGAGGAGGGCTCTGCACCGCCTCAGCCCTTATGGAGGAGACCACATCAAACCCCAGACAATTGAGACACTACGATGCATTGCTGACCTTTGTACCTCTACCTAAATAAATCCTACTTTGATTGACGCTACCAGCCTTGCATCATTCTAGATGTCCACCTGCCAGTCCGTCACAGCATCAACTCAGAGATGTGGCAGGTCTTTTCGGTTTCTTGAAATATAGACACAGGACAATCATTCAAGTCCTCATTAGATCATAGCTTCTCATCTTAATTTTGTTTGAGGGTTTATTATTTCCCCCAAATTCATGTGAATAAACAAAGACAGCAATATTTCATCGATTAAGTATCTCAAATTTAAATTTGACAACACGCTTGATTTTAAAACATAATTCTTTTTCTGGCAACTCATTGTTATTTTATGGATGGTAGTCACTCTGGTTCATTCCAATATGTTGTGTTGGTTTCATTTCTTCACTCCTGAGAATATTTCTTCGAAATGTTTGGTCCCACAATTACAAAATCAATACCTTCAAACTGGAAGAAGTTTGATGATAAATTAAAACTGAATGGTCCTCATGTGGCAACCTTGCAAGGACATATACACAATGCAGTTGGAAGAAAACATGATGTCCTTATTGGGGTCTCAAGAGTTAAACTAAGTGATAACTTCACAAAACCATATAATCTAATTAGACACTATTTTAAATTTGATGAAGACGTATAGCTATCATAAAGAAATTGTTCAATAAGCCGTATTTGTAGTTCTAGTGCTGTGTTCGGTGAAAACACAGATGCAGCAGGTCACAGAAATAAGATTATTGTGTACAAAAAAAAAATAAATAAATAAATATATAAAAAATAAATAAAAAAGCCTTGCAAGACTTGCAGATAATGTCCATGAAGCTGAAAAGAATAATCTAGTATAAAGCGCAAACACTTAAGTCCAGCTGCTTTGACCTGCATGGTCAAAATGAATCTCATAGCACAACCACCCAGGAAAACAAAAAAATATTATAACAGTGGATGAACAGAGAGCTCCAGATCAGACTGGTTTTTAAAGGTAGTGCAGAGCTTGAAAACACAATAGCACCTACAGAGAGATAAAAATTAATTTAATTGAAGAAGTTAATACAAACCAATTGAGAAATAAAAACTTAATCAAAAATCTTGTCAATGAAAATAACATATTAAATGAAATAATTAAATTAAAATAATATATTTGCTATTGCTAAAATAATATTAAAATATATTTGTTATTTTATAAACAGTTTTATTCTTTCATTTTCTGCACCACATAATATTAATTAGGATTACAGGGAGGCTGGACGCTGGGCAAGTTACACCCTGGACAGCTCAGCAGACCATTTCAGAGAAGAAACATGCTTACAAATAGTCAGCAACCTGTTGATAGTGGGACTAGAACCTGGACCTTGGGATTAGTAATCCAGCACCTTACCACCAGGACAGCACTGTCAAGTAGTGCAACTGCTCAGGAAAAAAAAAATAAAAAATTAAAAAATTAAAAAATGAAAATAACCATTTATGAAGTAGGCAGTAGTAAGTGATAAGATGCTAAATACATGGTCAGGTCCCTCTCCACACCCACTTACTCCAGCTCTGTCAGAGAGGGGGTGAGGCATTCCCCAACCAGCCAAAAGACATCGTCTCTCTTCTGGTTTGACCCCAGGGCATCTTCCCAATTGGACATGCCTGAAACACATCACCAGGTAGGTGTCCAGCAGGCATTCTAATAAGATTCCACCCTTTTCAAGCTGAAAACCATGGCCTCAGACTTCGAGGGGCTGGTCCTCCTCCCAGGCATTTCACACTCACCTGCAAATCACTCCAGTGAGAGCTGGAACCAAAAGGACATCTACAAAAAGCAAAGCCAAGATCCAATAGTCACCAAACCAAAACCCCTTAATGCTTCTGCTGCACCTAGAAATTCTGTACATTTTCTGCAAAAAAAAATAAAATAAAATAAAATAAATTTAAAAAATAAATAAATAATAAAAAAAAAAGAATAGAATTGGTGTCAAAGAAATTTGACCTGTTCTCACCAATGCAAACCAATTTCTGGCTCCAGTGGTACCAAGACCTAATTGCCGTAGCAACGTGTGTCCTACACTGTACACAGTAGAACTTCAAGGAAATGACAAATTGTGGTTGAGTGTGCAATTATTCATCTCTATGACCCATGTGTGAAGCTTCAAACGTGACCATCAGCACCTTGTTTTGATTACGCCATGAACGGAAGGAGAAAACAAAGCCAAAAACATATTAACAAAAGCTTGGGGTTTTCAAAGTATGTTGTTATTTAATCAGCCATCTCCAGTTTACGGTTATGTTTCTTTTGAAATCAAGAAGTGATGGAAATACGTGAAGCTGCGTTATAAATCATTTTAAATATAATTATTTAAACTGTAATCAGTACTCTATTCCCTTACATGTGCAAAAGTTTTGGGATTATTTTATAATACATTTAGTACTTAACACATACAAGACTGTCAATAATTACATCCATTTTTTAATGGATAAAAAGCTAATTAAGCATAACTATAGAGGTCTATTTTAACAACCTCATAATGAACTTAAACTTGGCTATTTCAGACTCCACTGATTGAAGTACACAAAGATTCATTGAGCACTGGAACAGGCTTTCGGCATTTTCAGTAAAGGGCTTAGATTAATGTCCATGCAGTTTCACTCACTTTTATTCTAACTTATTTATAGGTTTTTGGACAAATTTCCGATCCATTTGAAATCTTTTGACTATATTAAAGTCACATTCAAATAGAATTCATGTCTCTGTGCCAAACAATGCAAATTGCAGTATTTAGCCATGTAAATACCAATGGATTCTACAGTATTTACTGGTCATTCATTCATTCATTTTCAGAACTGCTGAATCCTATTTAGGGTAGAGGGGAGGGTAGTGCCCATCTCAGCTTACTGTGGGCGAGGACAGAGTACAACCTGGACAGCTCACAAGTCCATCGCAGGGCAGGAACAAGCTGACGGCTATGCAGCCTACTCTTGACAAAAGTCAGAAATGCTTCTTTTACATACCTTGCACCAGAGACAGTAGAAAACATGGTCAGCCTTGGTTTACCCAGTTGGGTGCACAGGGGGGGCGTGACAATCACTGACAATGTGGCTTGAAACACACCCACAAAAAAAAAAAAAAAAAAAAAAAAAAAAAAAAAAAAAAAAAACATGGTGGGGTCGCTAATGAGGCACCTTACCACCAAGCCACCACTGCTATTTAGATTAAGTTAGATTGAACTTTATTGTCATTTGACATGTACAAATACAGGGCAACACAATCCTGTTTAGCATCCAATCAGAAGTGCAGAGAGCAGCAAGTGCAACATTATATTTAACATATAAAAAATATTAGGGGTGGGTATTGCCTAGATTTTTATGTATTGCAATATATTGTGATTTATACCATGAATTACAATATGAGTTGCAATGTATTGCAAGAAGAGTTTTAAATTAAAAGTCAGCCTGTCCTTGATCACATTTATTAATTGTTTCAAAAAGAAAAGAAAAGAAAAAAAAAACCACCAACAACATTAAAAATGATTTGTCTCCTGGTACATCGAAGAGATGATTAATTTAGAAAACATCTTCCTATCAAGAATGGTTTTACTTTTATCCAGAGTTGACACAAAATCTCTGAATTCTGGAGAGTTTACGATAGAGAAAGGATGTAAATCCTTAATGATGACTCACAATTTTGTCAGTATTTCTTATTCAAATGGTGAACTTTTCTTATAACTTCCCCCAAACCAGCAGCATAAATACAGATAAATTAAATAAATGCAGAGGAGTGTGTCAGGAAGTGCATCATACGTAAAACCAGTACCAAATCTACTATGCGGATCATCAGTGTGACTTCCAGAGCGGATTGGTCGAGGCCCGGGTTAACAACGACCGCCACCAGTGATGTTAACCAACAGGGTGCTAATGGAAACTGAGCGACTGTTTGTCGAAGAAGGAGATGCGGGAGGCGTGTCCGTAGGCAGTGAGAGAAGAGGAAAAGCATAATTTTAGGACTGAGAGGAGAGACTTTGAATGTTGGAACTATGACAGGAAAAGCAAGAGAGCAGGCTGACATGATGCAGAGGAGGACGGTGGACACACTGTGTGTTCAGGAGACCAGGAGGAACGGTAGAAAGGCTAGAAGCTTAGGAGCAGGGTTTAAGCTGTTTTATCATGGTGTGGATGGGAAGAGAAATGGAGTAGGAGTCATCTTGAAAAAGGTGTTTGTCAGGAATGTTCTAGAAGTTAAAAGAGTGTCAGACAGAGTGATGAGTCTCACGTTAGAAATTGAAGCCGTGATGTTCAATGTTGTTAGTGCTTATGCCCCACAGACAGGATGTGAGCGAAAAGAGAAGGAGAGATTCTAGAGTGAGTTGGATGAACTGATGCAGAGTACCCCCAGAGGTGACAGAGTGGTCATTAGTGCAGAATTAAATGGACATGTTGGTGCAGGCAACAGAGGGGATGAGAAGGTGATGGGCAGGTTTGGAATCCTGGACAGGAACACAGAATGACAGATGTTGATAGATTTTGCAAAAAGGATGGAAATTGCTGTAATGAATACTTTCTTCCAGAAGAGACAGGGGCATAGGGTGACTTATAAAAGCAGAGGTAGGAGCACACAGGTAGACCACATCTTGTGAAGACAATGTAATTCGAAATATGTCAGTGACTGCAAAGTAGTAGTGGATGAGAGAGTTACCAGACTGCATAAGGGTAGTGGAGTGCTGGATGATGCTGATGGTGTGGAAGGTGAAGAAGGCAAAGGCAGAGCAAAATACAAAGTGGTGGAAGCTGAAAAAGGAAGAGTGTCATGTTGTCTTCAAGGAGGAGTGGAAACAGGCTTTGGGTGATCAGGGAGTGCTTCCAGATGACTTGGCAACTACAGCTAATGTGATAAAGGAGATAGGAAAGAGAGTATTTGGTGTTTCCTCTGGAAGAAAAGTAGATAAGGAGACTTGCTGCTGGAATGAGGGAGTGCAGGAGTGTGTACAAAGGAAGAAGTTAACTAAGAAGAAGTGGGACATTGAGAGGACTGAAGAGAGTAAACACGAGAACAGGGAGACGCAGCATAAGGCGAAGGTAGCAGTGTCAAAAACCAAACAGAGGGTGCATGATGACTTCCATGCTAGGTTGGATGGTAAGGAAGGAGTTGGCACAGCAGAGAAATAGAGATAGGGGCATGCAGCAAGTTAGAGTGATTAAGGACAGAGAGGGAAATGTATTGACTGATGACAGAAGTGTGGAATTTTGAAAAGTTGATGAATGAGGAAAATGAAAGAGAACAAAGAGTGGAAGAGGTGACCGTTGAGGACCAGGCAAAGATTAGTATGGGCAAAGTGAGAAGAGCATTGAAGAGGATGAAGAGTGGAAAGGCAGTTGGTCCTGATGGCATACCGGTGGAGGTATGGAAGTGTCTAGGAGAGGTAGCAGTACATTTTCTGACAAGAACATTGAACAAGGTCTTAGAGAGTGAGAGGATGCCAGAGGAATAGAAGCACAGTGTGCTGGTGCTCATTTTTAAGAACAAGAACGTGCAGAGTTGTGGCAACTACAGAGGGATAAAGTTGATGAGCTATACGATGAAGTTATGAGAAAGAATAGTGGAAGCTTGACTAAGGGCTGAGGTCAGCATTTGAGAACAACAGTTTGGTTTCATGCCAAGAAAGAGCACCACAGATGCAGTGTTTGCTTTGAGGATGTTAATAGAGAAGTACAGAGAAGGTCAGAGGGAGCTGTATTGTGCCTTTGTTGATCTGGAGAAAGCATGTGACAGGGTGCTTAGAGAGAAACTGTGCTATTGTATGAAGACGTCTGGTGTGGCAGAGATGTTAGAATGGTGTAGGACATGTATGAGAGATGTAAGACAGTGGTGAGGTGTGCTGTCAGCAGTCATGAAGAGTTAAAGGTGGAGATGGGACTGCATCAAGGATCAGCTCTGAGCCCCTTCTTGTTTACTATGGTGATGGACAGGCTGATAAACAAGGTTAGACAAGAATTTCCATGGACTATGATGTTTACGGATGACATTGTGATCTGTAGTGAGAGCAGAGAACAAGTGTAGGGAAATCTATAGCTGTGGAGGTATGCCCTGGAAAGGAGAGGAATGGAGGTTAGCATCAGTAAGACAGAATACATGTTTGTGAATGAGAAGGACCCAACAGGAATGGTGAGGTTACTGGAAGCAGAGATAAAGAAGGTGGAGAATTTTAAGTACTTAGGCTCAACAGTCCAGAGCAATGGAGAGTGTAGAAAAGAGGTGAAGAAGCGTGTGCAGGCAGGTTGGCATGGTTGGAGAAAAGTGTCTGGTATGATGTGTGATAGGAGGGTATCGGAAAGCATGAAAGGAAAAGTGTACAAGACGGTGATGAGGCCAGCGATGTTGTATGGTTTAGAAAAAGTGGCACTGAGGAAAATACAGGAGGCAGAGCTGGAGGTAGCAGAGATGAAAATGTTGAGGTTCTCTTTGGGAGTAACGAGGATGGATAGGATCAGGAATGAGTACATCAGAGGGACAGCTCATGTAAGATGTTTTGGAGACAAAGTCAGAGAGGCTAGATTGAGATGGTTTGGACATGTACAGAGGAGGGATAGTGAATATATTGGTAGTAGGACGCTGAGGTTGGAACTGCCAGGCAGAAGGCACAGAGGAAGACCAAAGAGAGATTTATGGATATGGTGAAAGAGGACATGAAGGTAGTTGGTGTGAGAGAAGAAGATGCAGAGGATCGGCTGAGATGGAGGCAGATGATTCACTGTGGCGACCCCTGAAAGGAACAGCCAAAAGGAAAAGAAGTATACATGTAGTTTTTGCCATGTGTCCGAAAGCAACAATTTTATTTCCTGAGGCCAAACTAAAAATCTAAAATGTAAAGCAATAGAAGATAATTTAAAATACTAATAGCTTTTAATTACATTGTACACAAATACTCAAAATATAATATCATTGTAAAAGAACAGAAGTGAAGCCTTACAGCATCACATCGTGCATACACGGTCTAGGCCGAACTTGAACTTTTCAAGTCTGCACTTAACTGGCTGTACAAATAACTGCTGATGTCCTCATAAACTTGGAACATACACAATTTGATATTAGTAAAAATAACATAAAATAAAGTAATCCAACTATAAGATGTACATGTAGCACTCTGAAACTGAGTCAAGTATTGCTTATTTTTATATAATTAAAATGATGTACATTTGTTTTAATTAAATTAATATTTAATAAGCTATTGACATTCAGAAAATTCTAAGCTTCAGAAAAAAAAAAATCTACTTATTGAAAGTTAATGTGTTAAACTTTGGCACAAACATTAACACTGAAATAGAACTGCATATTGAGCAAAATAAGCTATTTAAACATATCAAATACACATAACAAGCATTAGAATAGTGTAAGTGCATCTTGTGCTTTTATTAGCATATTGTGAACCCTTAATTATTAATGCATGCATATTACATTTTTCAAGCGGGATCAAAGGTGGAGCATCATTCGCGCATGCGCAGAATATATATATATATATATATATATATATATATATATATATATATATATATATATATATATAGAAGAGAGAGAGAGAGAGAGAGAGAGAGAGAGAGAGAGAGAGAGAGAGAGAGAGAGAGAGAGAGAAATCAATCTACAGCTCATAGAATTGCAGGTCTGATGAGGTCTAGTCATGCATGATACAGTTCTGCGCATGTTTTATTTAACAATATTAACATAGCGTGTGTGTGT
>CM045733.1:66245000-66295000 GCA_024760905.1 Plotosus lineatus | reverse complement strand
GTTCCACTGGGGAGATCAGACAAAAACCTCACACACCTTTCCCAATGCTAAGCACCTGTTGTTAACAGGCAGTTTGTGACTACAAGGACTGCTAGGAGATGGTTTCAGGAGGCCTTGGAGGAGCTACAAGATTGTTTGAGGTAACAAACTGGCAAACATTCTGTGAACTCCATTGTTCCAGCTCAGCCATTGTTACTCAAATAAAAAGTCATCAAATTATTTCTTAATAATAAGAGGGCGTCATTCCGGACTGGCAACAGAGGAGGCCAGAATGACCCAAGGTATACTAAGAATCAAGATCAGATAGGTTAAGAATATGGGCATAGGATAGCATCTAAGAAAAAAGACAGTGGTGGCTTAGTGGATAAGGCAATGGATTGCTAATTCAAAGGTCAGCGGTTCAGTCCTCACCATCATCACTGTTGGGCCCTTGAACAAGCCCTTAAACCTTAATGGTAAGTTGTTCTGGATAAGAGCATCAGCCAAATGTTCTCATGCAAATGTAAGCACAACTAAAGGAAGCTTGATTGGAATTTATAGCCGAACAACCTGAGGGATGTCTGGAGTGGTTTGAATCACTGGCTTTACGTTACCCAACAGCTGAGCTGAGCTGAGCTGAGGGTAAGGGCAGGGTCAATGAGCTAAATTTGTTTTTTATAGACCTAACGCTGCAGCTAATATAGAACAGACTCGTTCCTTTACCAAAAACACCACGTCCCAGTGACGCCAAGAATTACAGACCCATAGCACTGACTTCGCATATTATGAAGACCCTCGAGAGACTCATCTTGGATCAACTCCAACCCATGGTTAGATCATAACCGGACCCCCCCTCCAGATTGCTGACCAGCCCCATCTTCGAGTCGAGGATGTCGTCATCTATGTGCATAACCATGTCTACGCCCACCTGGACCAGCATGCAAGCACTGTGAGAGTCATGTATTTCCAACACCATCAGGATGACCCTCCTGAGTGAAAAGCTGACAGTGATACAGGTGGATGCCTAACTTGTGACCTGGCTGAAAAACCTAAGTATGTGTGTTTGCAGTACTTATTTTGAAAACAGTGGTTAGCAACACAAGAGCACCACAAGCGATCATTCTCTCTCCTTTCCTCTTCACCCCCAAGTTTTCTGAAGTGAGAAGACAGAATGTCAAGTTGCTCCAGATTCCTCCAGAACATAGTATGAGCAGAATCATCTGCAGCTTAATATGACAAAGACCAAGGAACTAATTGTGGATTTTAGAAGATTCAAAACAGATTTGTTGCTTTCATCCAGGGCATCAATGTTCACACGATGAAGAATTGAAAACTCCATATTGACAATAAACTGGACTGGAAGAAGAACAGCACTTTACAAAAAGGCCCAGAGCAGTCACCTTTTTTTTTTTTTTTTTCTTTTTTTTTTTTTTTTTTGCGGCAGCTAAGGTTGTTTAACATCTGTTATGGCCAGCACTATCCTCTATGATGTTGCATGCTGGGGAAGCAGGCTTAGGGCTGCAGATGCCAACAGACTGAATAAACTGATCCGTATGGCAAGTAAGTTTTTGGGATTGCAGATATATGTTCTGATGTTAGTGTTTTGTGTTTTGAGAGTAGAATGTTGTCCAAAATGAAGACAATACCCATCAATAGCTCCCACCCGCTTCACAACCTGCTCATCAGTCATCGGAGCCAGTTTAATGAGAGTCTGATACAAACTAAATGTTCCACTGAACAACACAGGTAGGTATTCCACCCTGTGGCCATTGAACAGTAGAACTACATGATATAGTAACAATACCCACCGTACATTCTAATGTTTATCATATTGATAATATTGTACATATCACCCACTGACAGGATCAATTCTGTGTCTGTTTATAGATGTCAGTAACTTCTAATATTCTCTCTCTCGCTCTCTCTCTATATATATATATATATATATATATATATATATATATATATTAGAAATTGTGTGTGTGTGTGTGTGTGTATGTGTGTGAGTCCGAGATAAATAAAATATTCTGATCTTGATTCTGATTATTTAGATTCTGTTCGATTCCCCAGTAAACATGCAGGACAATTTTACCAACAGAGTCAGTGCACGCTCAATGGCAGCAACAGCAACATCTGGGAGGATAAGCTTTCCATCAGACTAATTGGACTGATTGGTTTGTGTTTTTGCAGGACTACAGTTGCTATGGGTGACAGATTTTATTTCATACATTTTTCAGTCCTCATCAATTAAATCCTGTTAGGATGTGAAGACCATTTTAACCAATAAACAATATCAGTTTATGGATACAGCAAAAAGTTACCAAACCAAAATTTAAAACTGCAAGCATTTTCAATTCCCACGAAGGGTCTTTAAAATGGCAAAAATGAGATACTCTATTTAATCGTTAAAGCTGTCCTAAAACATTTAAATGAATGTAATGATATGAATTCAAACAATCAACATGATATATAAATATGTCGTACAGTAAGGTCCAGAAAAATGTAACTATATATGTTGAACTTAATCATTTAAAGCAATTAAATGATTTAGGATCCTTAAGGATAATTTGCCAGGGGCAAAACTGATGCTGGCAAGGGAAGAAATTGTCAATTATAACACGGTCTCCTGTCATCTTTAATGGCATAGGTTTACAATGATGGGACAAGCTAGGTTAAAAGCTCTTAGCATTATGACACATTGCTGATGTCTCTCTTCATCAGATGACTGTCTCTTTTCTGAGTCTTGTCTTAGTAGCAATAAGAAGCCTAAAACACTGAACTGATACATATATATATATATATATATATATATATATATATATATATATATATATATATATATATATATATATATATAAGTATAATGCAGCCATGATATGTGGGGGGGCACTAACCAGTGCAGAGGGTTGTGTCAGGAAAGGCATCCGACGTAAAACCAATGCCAAACATTTATGATGCAATTCAGAAGTATTACCCCCATACCGGATCGGTCGAGGCCCGGGTTAACAACTCAACTCATTCCAACTCATCGTTGTACGTGTTTTAACGTGTATTAAAAAATCATTTTAAAGTCTGTGAGTGCATGGTTCTTCTGTCAGTGTGAATTTAATAAAGTCAAAGGGGTCAGTGGCGTAGTGGTTAGGGTGTTGCACTCATGATCAGGAGGTTGTGTGTTCAAATCCCAGTTAGACCCCCACTCTGCTAAGACCCATGGGCAAGATCTTAAGCAGAAATGTGCCTTTGTTCACCCAGCAGTATAAATGAGTAAAGTTACTGGGAAGGTAACCTGCAATGAACTGTCGTCCCATCCAGGAGGAGTTGAATTCCTAGTCGTTCACGTTAAGGAAACCGGGGATAAGCACTGGTCCAATGAGCCACTATGGCTCGTTTGTAATAAGCCCAATGGGCTTTATCTTTATTAATAAGTTAATACAAAAGATGTGAGAATAGTAATGATGCACCAAATTCAAGTGATTGTAGGATCCAGAAATGCAGATCCCTTTTGAAACATCTCGCCTGCAGAGACGAAAACCAGTCTTCAAAACTCACAGGTAACAGAAAACATAAGAAACCATTATGTTTAATCTCTCAAAAATTGCTTTATAAGTCGAAACCTTCAACACGTCTAGACCCACCAGCACAGCATTTGTACCCAAGAAAAGTAATCAAAAGTTAAACTTATGTTTTATCCAATGAAGGGCTGTGATAGTCTTTGTACTTTTTTTTTTTCAAATTCCTTTGCTAATTCCTTTTTTTTTCACTTAAAGTTGTTGTATTCTTTCACTTTGTGAATATGGTTTAATAAAAGTAAACACTGCTTTATTTTATTGAAAGCAATGAATTAAAAAAGTGGCAAGAGCCACTTTAGAATCACTTAGAATCCCTCAGTTCTAAGACGATCAATTTGAGTACTCCCAAATTTGAGCAGCACTTGATCAGCATCCAAAAAGCGTGTCAGCAGCATTGATCATCAGTGCATTGTCTTCAAGCAACAAGAACATCTTCAAGCCTCATCAAGCCTTTGGTTCTTGTGCTCAACTTTGATACTTATCTGTCAAGAATAAATGACAAGAACTCTTCTCCAAGTAGACCTCAACTCACTGACAAATCAGATAAAAGCCACTACACACAAACTAGGTATCAATGGTTTATCCATTCTGAATAATCGGTATTGATCTGTATGTTTTAAATAATCAGTATATGTTGTACTTTTACTGTTATGGCTCTGACTTTCTGGTTACTGAAACAAAAGATTACTTACTGCCCAATTACTATTGCCAGGTGTTATCTTATCATCAGGTCACCGTATTTCCATTTTCTATACCATTCATTTAGTTATGTCCTGTTCGTTTATTATACCTCATTTTCTGGGCTATACGTCGCTCCGGAGTACAAGTCACATTGGCCAGAAAATGCATAATAAAGAATCATAAATATATAAGTTGCACTGGACTATAAGTCACAACCCATGGAAACTGTTTACCTTGGTTTGGAAATCTGCTGGCAGTTTATGTGACGTTGTGGTCCTCGCTCTGATAGAGAGGCAGTTGCGACGCATGAAGCAATAAAACCAAGAACGTCCTCACGCAAAGTTATTTCTATTCATCTCCTTGACAACTACCTGGAAGTGGAGACACAACTGCATTGTTGACAAGCCTCTCCCTGCAACATGCTGCTCAAACCCCCATGTGCGAGCTCATTCCTCTAGCTGTGGTCATGTGGTCATTTAGCTTTTAGGCAGAGATTAGCTTTTAGCTCGCGATTGGCTTTTAGCCCGCAATAAACTTTTTTGTTTTCTTTATTGCAGTAATAATAATATCCACTTGTATGCCCTCTTCTTGCCCTCTTGCAGTTGTGAGTGTAAAAGTAAACATGTGAAATTATATTTGTTATTATTATGATGTTTCACTACCTGGACGTGGAGATGCAACAGAACTGTTCACAAGCCCCTTCCTGCAGCATGGTGCTCAAGCACCCATGTGCGAGTTCATTCCTCTAGCTGTGGCCATCTAGATTTTAGCCCATGATTCGCTTTTTTTGTTTTGTTTTGTTTTCTTCATTGCAGTAATAGTAATCTCTTCTTTCCCCCAGTCCCTCACAAGTTTTTCGTTCACTCCAAACTTTCTGATGCTCGATTACCATTTTCTGGTGCATATTTCACTACTTGCAGCTTGTAATCCGCAGAATAGGGTATTCTTTTTTTGGGGCCATTTCTTCAGTGGTGGATGAGAAGGTATTGGTTCGCAAGCCTCGAGTGCCCTCTTGTGGTTGTGAGTGCAAAAATAACAAACATTTGAAATTATGTCTGTTATTATGACAAACAGAATCATTTGTAATAATTGCACATATAAGTCGCTCTGGAGTATATGTCTCACCTTAAGCCAAAGTATAAAAAAAGTGCAACTTATAGTCCAGAAAATATGGTAAGCTGTTTGTTCATTGCTACTAATACATATTTGTCCTGTTATAAAGTCATCAAATCTCTGATTATTCTGCTCACAGATCAAAGTCAATTCTTTGGTGTGATCTTTGCTACCCAAACTTAAAGAACTATGCAAAACTCCCTTCTATGAGACACCTTGTACACTAAGAACACTCTTAAGTATAATAGATTTATAAGTTCTGACTAATTATTTCACTAGATGAGTGATTTATTTTAGGGATAATAATTACACTGTAAATGCTTTATTCCAGTGAATTAGTAGTTATTATATTTTTATTCAAGTATTATTATGTGAGATATTCTTTTATTAGTTTGCATTTGTAAAGCACTTGATATAATTAATATTGCTGGGATGTCTAAAGAAACAAAATGACGCAATGACACAAAGAGTATTTGGTTGAAGAGGAGAGGTTTTAAATGCAGCCATATAAAGTTTCTGAGGATGTGATTATTTAATATTCATAAATTTACATAGTGTGGTATGGATAAAAACAAAAGGACACAGTTTCCCTTGCCCAGATGTGAATCACTGGAGCCCCCTGGAGTCAGGCCTGGGGGAGGGACTCGTCTACCAACTCTGACCCTTGGGACATGGATTGTCACCTCTCTGACGGGGCAGGAACCTGAGCTGGTGCGCGAGGTTGAGCGATATGACTAAATATAGTGTATTCACACCCAATGCATATCATATCTTGGGATCTGGAACCACCCATCTCGCCAAGGGCTGCACCTTATTCCTTTTTGAAGTTACTCAAGGGGAGAGGTGGATAACCGATATGGTCATCCTTGCAGCTTTCTGTCTTGGTGCCCACATGTTGCTTCTCTCCACCTTCAGGCTGACTGTGGTTTGTGCTTATGCACCGAATGGCAGTTCAGAGAACTCACACTTTTTGGAGTCTTTAGGGGTATGCTCAGGAATGTTTCCCCTGGGAATTCCCTCGTTGTCCAAGGAGATTTCAGTGCACATGTGGGCAATAACAGTGTGACCTGGAACAGTGGGATTGGTAGATATGGCCTCTGCAATCTGAACCCAATTCTGGTTTTTGTCCTGGCCAGAACAATCTTGACCAGCTCTATACACTTTACAAGATCCTGGAGGGGGCATGGGATCTACCCAATCTATGCACATGTATTTTGTGGATTTTATAAAGGCTTTCATCCATGCCAATTGGGCTATCTTGTGGGATATGCTCCTGGAGCACAGTGTACCAGAACTGTTGCTGTGGGCCATTAGGTCTCTGTACCACTGGATAGATAGCTTGGTCCGCATTGGTAAGAACAGGTCAAATTCATTTCTGGTGAGAGTTGGGGTCCACCAAGGCTGTCCTATGTCAGCTATTCTGTAAATATGTTTCCAGATGCAATTCCTAGGCACAGTCAAGGTTTTAAAGGGTTCTGGTTTGGTGGCCATCTCATCTCTATTTTTTGCAGATGATGTTGAACTTTTGGCTTTCATCAAACTGGGATTTACAGATCTCATTGGAGCGATTCACACCCTAGTGTGAAGCAGCCGAGATGAGAATATTTAAAGAGGATTAAGCAGTTCAGAAAATTAATTAATAAATGAAGGTTGTTTGCCTGCCCTTTCCTCTGATGACACTATCGTCAGTCCATACAGCATGACTTGACAAGCTTGGGCATCTGGAGTGACCACTCAAGTATTAAATGCAATGCCTTCGAGTTGAGGGTACTGATGGTCATGTGCCAAAAAATAAAAATTAAAATAAAAAATATTAAATAAATAAATAAATAACCCACCTGTATATCACCTTGATGACACAAGCCTGCAGTGTATGGAAGACTCAAAGGATATTGGCATAGCCATCACCTACAAGTTGATATGTTATGCCCCAATTATTGCTTCCATAGCCAATAGGATACACAGACTCCTCAAGCAAACATATCCTTTCATAACTAAGATTAAATTTAGCTGTACTTTGTATCCTTCTCTTGTTAAATTATGACTCTGCTCTGCTATGGAAGTAGGGTACCCTGGGACCATAATAGAGAGGGAGCCATAGTCCCCTAACATACCTGTGGTAAACTGTCTTGTGGAAGATCTTATTTCCAGTAGATTGATATGGCCAGAGTGTGCCACCAATAACATTAAGATGATTTGTGAAAGGGCAGTTTACAAATATCACTGGTCTTTCACAGACCTAAATTATGAATGGCTCATATATTCAAGATAGGATCTGCTTTTCAGTCAGTGATGTTTTTTTTTTGTTTTTTTTTGTTTTTTTTAATGAAATTTAAGGAATACATTTTCAAAACACAGTAAAGTATTTAAAAACGTAATGACAATTCTCACTAACATCAAAAACGATCATATATTTCCAATAAGATAAACTCATGAGTACAGTATTTAAATGTGCCCAGGTTTCATTGAGGTGCTCCTGTATTTTGCAGTAATTCATGATTGTGCTTCTTTCTGATCTCCTCTTACAAATAAACAGACATGATAATCATTTCCCGGGGGTGGGGTGGGAGGTGGGGGGGTTTGACTCTCTTTTACTACAGATTCAGCAGTCCGAAGAATCAGAATGTTAGTGCAGCTAAATGGGTTCTCAAAGGCTGGCCATGTCTCTCACTGTCTGTGGTGTGAGGGATGTAAAAGAACCATTGTTGTCTTTTGACAAGAGTAGGCCATATAGCTTCAGTGTGTTTCCACCCCGCGATGGCCTGGTGAGCTGTCCAGGGAGTACTCTGCTCTCGCCCAGAGTTGGCTGGGATGGGTGCCAGCCTTCCCGTGACCCTGATTAGGATTAATTGGTTACAGGAAATGAACGAATGAATGAATTAAAGAATGTCCCCAACACTCCTCTTTGATGTTCTTGGTACTTAATCAATTAGCTCAAAGAACACTTTAAACCGAATAAAATAAGGAATATCAGATGAGAAGAGGCAGATATTCCTTTATGCCAGACAGTCAAGTTATAAGATGGCATTCAGTTACAGCAGTCAGTCAAAACATCCTTCCGTCCCTGAGTCACATCATCTGACTATCTTACTCTCCGACTGCCAAAGAAAACCTCTTTGACTTCCTCTGCTTATATACTCTTCAATCGTGCTGTGTCAGCTTCTCCAGCCTAAGCCAATTTCTCATCATGTTTGCACTTTTAGGCCTTTTAATCCCTCCTTCCTTAATTTGCATACTTTTAACCAATTTTCCATAATTTCCCGGTTGCCCTATACATTCCTTAATTTGATGTCATACACCCTTCTGTGACATCATTTCTCTCATGAAATTTCCCCATATTTCCAGCTGAATTTGGGAAATAATTTATGCGCATCTCACGTAGTCCCGATAGAACGGAATAGGGAGGTGGAATCTAAAGCACCTTCTCTCGGGTTTAATTTATTTGGAGTTCGTCAGACCTGATCACACTGATCTCACGGCTTACTTTCACCCCATTTTCTCATTTTAAATCATCATGTGTGAGTACCTTATTTTTCTTGCTTATGCAATACTTAAATCTTAAACAGTAGATGCATATTATAAAAATATAAGTGAGCATTTTGTAATATTTCTTAAGCCTTTTGCGATCAAATGTGGTTGCATGTTCATAGCATAGCAATTAGCATACCAGTGCTTCATATAGCTATTAATAGATGCATGTCTTGGGCCTTGAGCCTTCAAGCTTTACAGTGCTTATTCTTAAAGCCTTTTGCAGGGAATTATAATTGATTATCTAGTCACAAGACATGCACCTTATATACCAATTCTCTGCCTTCTTTTCTTTAGTTCAGTCCACCTGTCGTGCTATGTTTAGTAGGAGAAGAAGTGTCATACAATGCCGTTTTCCTCCTCATCCATCTATACTGTTTGTTGATCTCTGGATTTTCTGCACTTCCTGGTAGCTACCCAGTTCCAGCCTTCCCATCCTGTGACCCATGAGCAGGGCGCTTGGTCTCAATGAGAGACATGTGACCAGTCAACCCAAACAGACAGCCTTACTTCTGATGGATACTCTACGGCTTCCTCTTCTCTTCCTGCATCACCTCTTGTTCCTTGTGGATTTCCATATTTTCCCCCTGGCTTTCGCTATATTTCTCCACTGTTATCTAACAACTCTGACTACTCTTCTCCCATCTACGCTTCTCCAGTGCCTTCTTCTCTGCCTCCTAACTGGCCTGCTTCTCCAAACAGTTATTCACCAACTTCCCCAATTTCATTCGAGCCTCCTTATTCTTCCACTGACAAAGTCTCTATTGTTCTGTTAGACAGGTGTACTGATTTGTGATATTCCAATTGTTTAATAAATCTTTTCTTTTCTCTAGTTTGGGTTCTAGAGCGGTTATTTCACATTGATACACTAGTTGCCTTAGAGTCATAGTTAGCATAAAATTACATTCAACCTTTTTTTTTTTTTTTTTTTTTTTTTTTTTGCATTCTCTTATTTGAGTATTTTCTCTTATCTTATTGCTATGATTATCAGCTATTGCTAATTTGACAAGCAAAATTCCATAAAGGTAAAAGATTTCCCACAGCATGTACATTTACTTCTGAACCTATACACTGGCACATCTACAAGTTCTTCACTTCAATTCAATTCAATTCAATTCAATTCAATTCAATTCAGTTTTATTTGTTTATCACTTTTTATAATTGACATGGCAGCTTTAAACTGTAAAAGTATGTGTTTACAAAGTACAAACGAGTTAAACATTCTACAGTCCCTACTCATCCCTAATGAGCGGGTCATGGTGATGGTGGCAAGGAAAAACTCTCTCAGTTAATGTGAAGAAGAAACGTTGACAAAAACTAGGCCCAAAAGGGAAACCCATCCTCATTTGGTTGGAGTCATAAAAATACAAACCATTTAATAGAAACTTCATTACAGAACAGAATGAAGTCCAGTTCTGTTTATACACAACTGTAAGTCCTAAATGATTATGGAAAAAGAGTTTATGTCTCCAGGAATGAAAAATCATATTGACAGTCTGTGAGTGCACATAGGAGCAAGGGGCTTCCAAGATGAGAACTCCAGCCAGCATTATAACACCAGCACAGGTCACAGGACAAAGAAAGCAAAGGAAAAAAAAAAATCAGGGGATCACTGGTGTCCCAGAAGAACAGAAGAAGAAGAAGAAGAAGAAGAACAACAACAACAACAAAACAGAGCAGAGAGAGAGAGAGAGAGAGAGAGAGAGAGAGAGAGAGAGAGAGAGAGAGAGAGAGAGAGAGAGAGAGAGAGAGAGAGTAGTAGTGTAAAAGTAGTAGAAGAATTTATTATTGCTGAGTGCAGCAGGAACTCCTGCATGACTGACTATGGCAATGTAACTAAAAAAGAGAATCAGAAGGAAGGCGGACATGAGGGCTTCCTGTGACATTAGGCAGTCAGCCACTTCACTGTCAATGGTCCTGGTTAAGCATGCACAGTAAGGGAGCAACAGCATTCCAGCATGACAATTTACCAGAATTCTACACACCTGAGAACCACCCAATCTGTTTCTTTACCTATTTAAAGACTATTAACAAAATGCTAGACTAAACAAGTACGTTTTTCATCTAATAGTTTTAAAAAACCGAGACTGCGTCTGAGTTCCGAACTTTAACTGGAAGATTATTCCATAATGTAAGTTATGTAAGAGAAGGCTATACCCCCTGCAATAGTCTTCATTATTCAAAGTATCACTAAGCATCCTACACCTTTTGTCCAAGTGGGAGTGCCAGATCAACAAGAGGTTTGCTAAGATAATGTAGCACAAGACTATTAAGTGCTTTACAAATTAAAAGTAGTACTGTATTCAGTGTGATAAGCGCCCAGGGTGCTTAAAAAAATTGGAGTGGGTGGGTGCTTATTAAAATGCTTACCAGCCGAGTGGGACGTAAGTGCTTATTACCATAGAGGTGGAAAACATGAATAATAACAGAACAATAAAAGAGTTTAACTGGTATTTGTGTTATTCATTTTATGGTATCAACCAAATCACTTACATGAAAGCTGAAAATAAACAGAAAACAGCATAATTAAAAAAAAAAAAAAAGACACTTTAGTTTTCCCTCCGGGTGCTGTTCCTTTAAATATTTTCCCCACATGTAAAATCAAGCCAATCAACATGAATGTCAAATTTAGCACATGGCACATTGAACCAATCAACACAAAGGTCAACTTTACCACATGGCAACTTGAAAAGTACATGGCCAGGAACTTCTTTAAATGTATGACATTAGTGAGCAGGAGAATCAAGTGAAAAATCCCTGTCATCACTTTCTGACAGGTCCATATCTGGCTCATCTCTCGATTCATTCAGCATCTCCGATAGTTTTGCTGTAGCAGTTTCTAATGGTTCATCTTGTTGGACATTTACCAATAGAACACAGCAAAATATTTTCCTGTTTTTTAAAGCACAGTGGAACAATCAAATGTGTTGTTAGTGATGAAAATTATAGACATTCCTCAGTGATAGGGGGTCTTGAAATACCGTGTAAACTCACTTTTACGAGCAGTGAACACCTCATTTTACAGTTACAGAGACAGAGCGAATAAAATTGGTAAGTTTGATCTATGATTTTAATCCCAGTACACATGGGCGGTTACTAGATGTTGCTTCAAAAACACCGGGGGTGGCACTTATTGGGGAAGGACGCTTATTACCTCAAATACGGTATTTTATATTTTATTCAAAAGTTAATTAGAAGCCAGTGCAGTGTAAATAAGAGCTTGTGTCTTCCGGCTCTGGTAGAACATTTAGACAGTAACGGATTACAATAATCTAATATTGAAGGAACAAAAGCATGAAACCATTTTTTACACCTCATCAGTAACATCATTGTAAGAACAGCTATTGTTAGGAATCCTTTCTCCTTTGTGTGACCTGCTCAACGCTTTCACATCTCCTCCAGGCCTGGGAGAGACTTCAATAAATAGTTTCCGATCAACCAAGTGTTTATTCAAGCCTTCTGATAACTTGAAAGCAAGAGACAATATTTATAGACAAATCATGGGTGGGAGGTATGTACAGAGAATCATGAGACCTGGAGACCCTGAGTCAGCAGAACAGAAGGTTCCGTTGTCAAAAACAAGGGAGTAGGTTTCCACAAAACATCTCACAACAGAAGTGGTTAACTGATAGGCAAGTTTCTTAACAGACAATCCCGTGACTGCAAGAGCCTCTTTCTTGCATGTCACCATAACAGAACAGCAACAGTCACAATGGAAAAGACACAATACACGCCTACGGCTAAAAGAAAAACAAATTAAATGTATATTATTCTCACAGCCATATTGCTTATTTTAACAATATTCCTGAGGTGAAAGAAGGCTTTCAAAATTATATTGTCCACATGAACTTCAAATGAAAGAGTAGGGTCAATAATCATTCCAAGGTCTTTCACTGCTACACGTGATTAAATTAAAACACCACCTAAACTTACTACATAATCAGAAACCATATTTCTAGATCCTTTTGATTCGAGTACAAGTACTTCTGTCTTATCAGAGTAAGTTAGCATCCAGTGTCTAATGTCTTTTACACATTTCTCAACTTTATTAAGCTGATATCTAGTATGTCAGACTAGTATGCACACAAACAACACACATTTTTTTAGGACCATAAGGTGCACTAAGCCCGTAATCTTCAAAAAGTGATGGTGCACCTTATAATCTGGTGCGCCTTATGTGTGAATAAAGTTTCACGACTCCATCTCACGTATACCATCAAAACCCAAGTGAAACTAATTCAGAGCTTACCATCATTCTGGTGGATTAACCAAAGAGCTCCAACCACTAGATTTTGGTGCCAACAAGTCGTAAGTTACAGGGATCCGGGCTTTATCTCCAAATACTGGCATCACTGCTATCATAGTCAGGTGACAATACGAGTGGTTTTTCCACCTATTCTCAGTCTCTACCCTTAGAATGCTCAGCTGGCTTAATCAGAGTCTCACGTTCATCACTAGGATAAAGCACTGCTACGGGTGTCCTCCTGAGACCTGGGATTAACCTTCTTGAATTTTAAGTTACACTGATACAGCTCCTTAAAAGTAATGACCTCTGTTCTGTAATGAACATAATACTCACGCTGGGAATGGGCACTGCCATTTCTGTTACTGTGAATGTGCTGTCTCTTGAAAGGGGGTGGCTGAGAGAAGTTTAGGTCACAACCTGGAAGACTTCTAATCTCCCTCTCTTGTTATCTGACTCCATGCACGAGGGAATAATAGATAATAAAATATTATAATAATAAAAAATAATAGAGGGATCTGGGCTTTATCTCCAACTTATGCAACTGATAAACTCAGGGACTGAAGATGAAGAATTTGATGGTTTTGTGGAAGAGGAATGAATTGAAAAAAGTGAGTTCATTGTTTATTATTGTTACAACTGAACAATGTTGAGAGTTACTGTGAGAGCTGAATCAAGTTTGACTCATCTGACTTTTGTTTCATTTAATGTGCCTTATAACCCAATGCACATTATTGGGTGGCGGTTGGGGGGTCAGTCAACCATTGCTTGTTGCTGTTGCGCCCTATACACCAGTGCGCCTTATACATTGCTCATTGGATGCTGTTGCGCCTTATGCTGCAGTGCGCCTTGTGGTCCAGGATGTGTTGTGGTAATCACACCAACACTACAGTAAAGCAAGGTTACAAATTTAAAAGTATATGGTGCCATTTGTACACAAAAATACATACATTTGCTGTTGCACTAAGCGGTTTGGCAAACCAAAACCATACACTACCCTGCCCTTTTCTGCTGGGGTTAATGTCCCTGCCTTAACCAATCATCACTCCTCTATAAACTTAACCAAACTAACCAACAGAAGCAATATCAGCCTGGATGCAGTAAATATACTCAGTGCTGGTTGAAAAATAAATTCAAGTTTTGTTAAGATCTGCTACAATTTATGACCTAGATATGAGAAAAATTGCCACACTTGGATCAGTAGTAGGTAAGCTAAGCCTCTGTCAGTCCCGAAGGACTATGGCTGCGCTCTGGCTAGTATCCCGGCTTGTGATACTCTCCAGTGTGCAGGGTTAGGGTAGGGAGTAATGGAGGACAGACGGTTACCCAAGCAGCAAGTCCCTCCTCTCGACGCCACCGGAAGGATCCAGTAGAAGGGCCAATGCCGATACGACTGGGTTCCAGTGCTGCTGCAGGAGTTACCAGAACGTTACTGTAAACGAACTGCCTCAGGGGACTCCGACTCCTGATTAGAAACATGCTGACGGCTTTGCAGCATACTCTTATTGAAAGTCAGCAAAGGTTCTTTTACATGCATCACACCATAGACAGTGAGAGACATGGCCGGCCTTTGATAACTCAGTTAGCTACACTGGGTGGACAATTGCAACCTTGTGGAGAGTGGGACCCAAACTCCCAACCTTAGGATCAGCGATCCTGCACCCTAAACCACTAGACCACCACTGACTTCAATTTGCCACAGTTGGAGCACAATTGGTGTATACAAAGGAAGCGGTGTGCCGGGCGGGGTCACTCTCTGATTCTTTCATGAGATACCAAAGTGGAACCACAACTTCAAGCGATGAAACATGAAGGAACTGTTTCCAACTTTCCCAAGATCATCTATGATGTCTGTTACACGCTGTTAATGTCTATTAAGCTCTACTACACTCTATTATGATCACCACATCTCCACCATGCTTACTCGGTACTAAAATCATAATAATTATGACAACATTTTTGAAAGTCAAAAATCTGGTCACTATTATCACAATTCAATGAAGTTCCCACAAGCTCATTACAATTCTATCCCATGACCCACACATGCTCATCACAATTGTTTCAAATCATGGAGATGATAGAGGAATGTAAACCCATCATTACACTGATGAATGAAGAAAAACACAATTGGTTCATGATTATATTGCATCATGGATCTGTTGTGATTCAGTTGACAATCATTTTACTTTCATCACTTTTTGAAACCACCTTCATTTTGAAGTTAAGCACACAGGATATTGAATGCATATGGAAGAATGAACTTAACTGAAATACACATCATTGGTTGTGTGCCAAAATTATAAATGAGAAGCGAATCAAGCCCTTTCTGACTCTTTTGACACCTGTGACTCCAGTAGAGCTGATGAATATGAAATCTTGCTTTTTTTTCTTCTGACACTTTTGTGGCCATTCCTGTCAAAAACTGCTATTTTCATGATGTTCCTTTTTACCTTTCTTGGAGTGCTCCACTCCATCACCTTCTCTTCTTACCAACAACCCTATCTTCTATTTCTGCATCTTCAATCTAATACTCTCTTTTTTTTTTCTATTACACTTTTCATTTAGTACTAGTTTTAGGCAACAGTGGTAAGTCAGGTGATAAATACTTTGGGTTTTTACTGTAAGGGGGAGGATTCTAATGTATGCGTGTTCTCGTTTAATCCTTCCTGCCACTATTTCCAACAGATGATTTGCTTCATGTAATTGGTTGCATCATCTGGATCGAGTCATCACACTATTAATGTTATATTACATTTATTTGACAAAAAAAAAAAAAAAAAAAAAAAAAAAAAATCTTAGCCTTTTTGTTACAAATGATGATATGTATACTGGACTATAAAATACAGTATATTCTAAAAATGTTTCTCATATGGTTCATGAGCCTGTGATATGAGAAACCATGGAGAAATAATTAAACACAGTTTTCCACCTAGACTATGCTCAGATATCCACAAAAAGCACCACTTCTACCAGAAATTATGAAGAGAGAGAGATAGAGAGAGAGAGAGAGAGAGAGAGAGAGAGAGAGAGAGAGAGAGAGAGAGAGGGTTGATGAAAGTTCTGCTGACAGAGGTTCATTTTAGATGAGGGTGAGAAGGACGCAGTGGCGTCTGAGCTACATGTTGCAGGGCAGACACCACCGCTCTCAGTACCCAAATGAGACATGACATTCTCTCACAAGCTGGGAAACTCATTCAGATTAATTATTTATAACCAGCACACACAATGTATGGCAGTCTGGGCAGGAATCGTTGGCGGCTCATTACATAGAAGGGCACTTGCTTGTCACTCATTTTTACAAAATTGGCTGTGTATCACTCTTAGAATGTCAACACTCCTGTGAATTGATGTCTTCTCCTTACCTTTATGTCAATGAAGCAGCACAGCTTAATCTCACTGCAATTGGGAATCTACGCACTTATACATTCATTCATTCACTCATTCATTCATCCATTCATTTATCATCATCCTCATTTTCTGTAACCTCTTTATCCTAATAAGGGTCATGGGGAGGTTGGTGCCCATCCCAGCCAACTCCGGGCGAGGGCACAGTTCATCCTGGACAGCTTGCCGGGCCATCACAGGGCAGAAACATGCCGACGGCTTTGCAGCCTACTTTTGTCGAAAGTCAGCAATGGTTCTTTTACATGAACCTCACACCATAGAATGTGGGAGACATGTCCGGCCTTTGATAACCCAGTGAGTTGAACTGGGGGAATGGGGGGGAGGGGGCAGCATTGTGGAGAGTGGAACATGAACCCCCAACCTTTGGATCAGTGATCCAGCTCCCTATACCACTAGACCACTACTGCCCATTCATTCATTCACTCGTTCATTCAGTCATTGGTTTTTCAAGCCACTTAATCCTAATTAGAGTTCCGGGGACACTGGTGCCTTCCCCAGCCAACTTCGTGTAAAAGCAGGGTACACCCGGATCTTTGCAAGGCTAACATACATACAACTATTCATGCTTACGCGCACACACACACACACACACACACACACACACACACACACACACACACACACACACACACACACACACACACACACACACACCTCGGAATGATTTGGAACCGCCAGTTAGCCTAATGTGCATGGGGCAGTGGTGGTCTAGTGGTATAGGGCACTGGATCGCTGATCCAAAGGTTGGGGGTTCAAGTCCCACTCTCCACAAGGTTGTCACTGTCCCCCCCAGTGCAGCTAACTGGGTTATCAAAGGCGGGCCATGTCTCTCACTGTCTATGGTGAGAGGTTCATGTAAAAGAACCATTGCTGACTTTCGTAAAGAGTAGCTGCAAAGTCGTCAGCGTGTTTCTGTCCCTTGCTAAAAGGGTTGTGACAGGAAGGGCATCCGACGTAAAGAAAAACCTCTGCCAAATCAAACGTGCGAATCAGATGATTCGCTGTGGCGACTCCCGAGTAAAAGGGAAAAACCCGAACGGAAGACAGTTAGCCTAATGTGCATGGTTTTGAAACATGGTAAGAAACCAGAGTACCCAGAGGAAACCACATAAACACAGGGAGAACATGGAAACGCCACACAGAAACACCCAAGCCTGGAAATCGAACCGAGTCCTTCTTTCTGTGAATTAAATGTGCCATTGCACCACCCAGTGTGTTTCTGTTTGTTGTTTTTGTTATTCATTAACAATAAGAATTGTCAAACCCCACACAATGATAACTTTCCTTCAGGAGGGAGTCAGCAAGTTCTGACAAATTTAACTGAAAACTGGTATCACAGATTGGTAAAACACTTGCCTAGTTTAGTTTTATATTAAAGAAACCTACTGGTACATCTGCCAACAAAGTTAGCATAATTACACAATCAAATATCTGTGGATGTTCCTGATAGTGGTAGAGCTTTGAAAAATGACGACTTCCTTACATTTTTGGAGATGATGCAGGACTTTTTAAAAGGATCCGTTAACATTGTAAGAGAGGACTGTTGTTGACAGCTTGGGTAATTTGACCCGACTACCTTTGGTGAGTAGTTATCACTGCATATCAGGAACACCCAACAAGTCTTTCCATTTTGGTGACAAATAGAACTCGTCATTTAGCTGTCATAATATTTCCCTTGTGAAAATTGTTGATATCATTTTACTTGCTGCTTTCAGCACATCAACTTTGAGAACTGACCAACCATGCCTAATACACCCCAATGCTTTTCAGGTGCCACTATCATGGGGATATCAATGCTATTCATTCAGTTAGGCTGGCAACCTAGTACCTGCTCAACAAGCCAAGATGAGTAAATGAATAAATAAACCAAAGTTAGCCACTAGAACATGTCCCATGCCTTAGATCACATAGAAAAGGTGAAGCAAGCACACTATCGAATAGATTTCAAGGGCTCAAAAAGGCCAACTCAACAGAAACAAATTGTCGGATACTGTTTGGTGATTGTAAAGTAGATGACCATTTTATGCCCAAGGGTGCTGTTATGTTTATGTTTATTTTATGGCTTCTATTTATACCTCCTGCTTTTTGTGGGTGATATTATGTCTTCACCAGCTGTATTGGACTGTTCGTACAGTTGCACAAAAACTACAACAATTTTCACCAAACTTGAAAAATGAATGGGGTGTGGTTGGCAAGCATGGCCTTTAACATTTTGGAGCAATTTGTATTAAATTCTTAAAAAAAAAAAAAAAAAAAAAAAAAAAAAAAAAAAAACTCAACAACAACAACAACAACATGGATTACAGGATTATGTAAAAGCTACTAATCTAAATTCAACCAAAGGAAAACAAATTTATGAAGGAGTGAAGCTTCGGCCTGCAAAAGAACCCGATGTTGAAGACGTGTCTCTCTTTAATTGAAACAGAAAATAATTATCTGACACCCACTTCGGGAGACATTTCATTATAACTGTGCCAGGTTATAACATTCTATCTGTGCCTGCCAGAGGTACCTTGCCCCTCTACTTCTTTCATCCATTTTCTTAACTGTCTTATTCTAATTAGGGTCACAGGGAGATTGGCCATCTCAGTCGACTCTGGGCAAGGGCAAAGTACACCTGGACAGCTTTCCCGGCCATCACAGGGCAGAAATACACTGACGGCAATGAAGTCTACTCTTTTCAAAAGTTTGCAATGGTTCTTTTATATGCCTCTCACCATAGAGCCACCACGGCCTGCTCCTCTACTTGATGATGCTCCCAAAAACATGCACAGTAGGTTAATTGGCTAAAATAATTTATAGCGAGGGTTTCACTAAGTTGGATGACTTGTGCCCAATCCCTTTCTTCAATGAATAAAATATGTTTCAATCAATCAACATACACATATCATTTGAATTTCAAATGGAACTAGCATAGCAATGCTAAAATTAATTAGCAGTTAGCCCACCAGATTTACCTGTAATGCATGCGAGAACAGCTAACTAAGACAGCTCTACTTTAATAATGTGGTAGTGCTCTGCCAAATTGTTATTCCCTTTCGCCGATACTGTATATTTGATTTTACACAAAGTCATCCTAAAAATAAAATTACTTTCTCCCTCCTCAAAGACATCTGTTCCATTTCACACACAGTTCGTGGTTATTGCAATAATTTAAATAATTTATTCTCAAAAAAAAAAAAAAAATAAATAAATAAATAAAATGAAATAAAGGATTTTATATAAATGGTTAAAGTTCAGAACATGAATCATTTTCAATGTATCCCATTTTTGTGCTGACACCAAATGAACACATGTGAAACATCCTATTCCTGAAATTTCTGTTATCAGAATTGGCAAGAAGTATATTACAGCATCTTTGTCTGTCTCCGTTCTCAGAGCACTTTTCGACATTGAATGCTATTTATGGCACTTGTCAGGGAATACATTGGTACATATTAGCCTTGTTGGGTCTAAGTTTATTGACTATTTGCATTTGCTGAAACAGTACAACTATGAGGAATAATTCAGTATACAGTATATATACAGTATACAGTGATACCTCTGCTCACGAACATAATTGGTTCCCAGAAAGTGTGTGTAAGGCGAAAAGTTCGTCTTCCGAACATTTATTTCCCATAAGAAACCATTAAAATGAGAATAATCCGTTTCCAGGTCCCCATAAAACATAATTTTCTACTAAATAAGCCTTAAAACTACACAAAAATATACCTTATTTTATGTATAATACATGTGCTATTGTATTGTAATTAAAGAAATAAACTGTACTGTATAATAAAGTCGTTTTATTTACCTTTGTGATGGTAGTTGATGGCTTGATGGAATGGAGTGGGAGGAGGAGGGAGGGAGGGACTTACTGTTTGGAAGGAGAGTTTGGAAACGCCTACTGTTTGGAAACACCCTTAGCCACACACGCACCCTGAATAGCTTCCTTGTTCTTAAGGATGGGAGCAATGGTAGACTTAGCGTACTGGTACTGGGACGCTGAGTCACACAAACGCACACCTCATTCGTGTTTTTCAATGATCTCCGCCTGTGGTGGGGTCTTTTTCGGTCCCATAATAGCAAAAGTACACTCAATATGGTCCAAAATGTCTATCAAACACAAACCACGTCCGCACTCAAAGAAAGGGGTGTGACGAACTGTGACGCCGTGAGCGTGCGTCAGCTTCTCATGGCCGCCACCGTGGCGCTGTTCGACCGCGTGGTTTGATTCGTCCGCCGAAAACTAGTTCGTCAGCAGAGACTATATGATCGCAAATTTAATGTTCTTGAGGCGAAAAGTTCGCGAGCTTACTGTATAGCTTTTTTTTTTTTTTTTTTTTTTTTTTTTTTAAACTTAACATAACTGGGCAGCACAAACCCATGGGGAGAACATAAACACCACACAGATATGCCTTTGCCAACCTTGACCTCAAACACAAGATCTTCTTGCTGTGAAGTGGTTGTGCTAACCCCTACACCAACATGCTACAAATAACACAAAATTCACATCAAAGTAAATCACTTCTGTATGGACAAAACATGTTTGTTCTTGATCAATGACCAGTTTTGTTCAAGATATTAGTGCTCAAGAATGACATCACTGAAAATTGCCCAATGACAAATGTCTCACACTCCCTTAAGCTAAAATGCTATGAGAACTGCTACCATTTCTTAAAAGCCATTATTTTTCCTTACCGCCCTGAAGCACTACCTGAACTGAACTTATCATGTACATGTTACCATTTTGAGAAAAGCATTCTTGACAATTTAAGAGCAATAGTTCATATGAATTCGAATAAAGAAACCAATGGAAAAGGCTGCTAGAAAAGAAACTGTGAACGCCAAATTATGATGGATTACCTTAATTCTTGTACTGAATTATCAAAGCTGCTGTAGACAGATTCTGGGAGAAACACACATGTAGGCTATACAATTGAGGGACTGGGAACTAAAAGCCAGTGAAGCACCACTTTAGAGGAAGGAGAATAATATTATATTTATCTAACTGTACCAGGCAGAACACGATAACTTTTTTGTTTGTTTTATTGAATTTGCACACAAGTTTGGCATGTTAGATTTTCCTGTAGTCAGGATATTTTGTCGAGTATTGCTACATAAGCATTGATTTAGTGAACAGCATTTATTTTAGATAGGGAGTTTCAGAGGTGATTTTTTTTTTTTTTTTACCCAGTCAGTCTGGACGAAAAGGGTTCAGAGGGGCTTGGAATTTTATTTTACACTGGCCGTCTTTGCCTCCTGCAACCTGCCATTATTTAAAATGTGACTACGGGGTCTCCACAGCTACCTGTGAAAGTGCAGACGAAGGTCCTGTATAATTTCCCCATCTTCCCCATTCCCAGTGTGCTAAATTGCTTTGGAAGATGGATTTTTTTGGCATCTCTGGCTGTCATGTCTCCACCAGGGAAGCCTTTATGCACTGGTACACCCGCTATGAAAGTGAATTCTGCAAGGATGGAAGGAGAGTCAAAGTTGTTGAGTCAAGTGCTGCCACTCTAGTGAAGCACTGGTCATTTTTCTTTGTCAGATACAATGTCCCATAGTAGAATATTCTTCAGACACTTTAAAATATTTCCTTGAGTTTCTGTTATGTCAATATTTCATAGTCTCTTATGAGAATGGTATGATCAAGTGATTTGATTTTCAGACATACACGATAAGTTTTGTTTGTTTAAAAAAAAAAAAAAAAAAAAAAAAAAAAAAAAAAAAAAAAAAAAAAAAAACCTTGTGTTTTTTTTTGTTTTTTTTTTTTCTTTGAAATTGAAAACATTTATAGATTTATAGTCTACTGTTTTATACAAACACAACATGAAGGTTTGAGGAAATTGCTGGATACAGTATGTATCTTGTAGTCTTCCCATTTGGATTAGAAAGTGTTTGTGAGTGTGTGTGTGTGTGTGTGTGTGTGTGTGTGTGTGTGTGTGTGGACATATATTTTTGACCACACCTTTACTATGGGGCAGTGGTGGCCTAGTGGTATAAGACACTGGATCACTGATCCTAAGGTGGGGGTTCGAGTCCCACTCTCCACAAGGTTGTTACTGTTCCCCCAGTACAGCTAACTGGGTTATCAAAGGCCGGCCACGTCTCTCACTGTCTATGGTGTGAGGCATGTAAAAGAACCATTGCTGACTTTCGACAAGAGTGGCTGGTAAGCGGTCAGCGTTTTTACGCTCTGCGATGGACTGGCGAGCTGTCCAGGGTGTACTCTGCCCTTGCCCAGAGTTTGCTAGGATGGGCACCAGCCTCCCTGCGACCCCAAATTGGATTAAGCAGTTACAGAAAATGAACTGAACTGAACCTTTACTATGGCCATTAGTCAGTTGTAAATAACATTTCATAATGCACTAATGCACCAGAACTTCATTTTTACATTATTAAATATTTAGCATGATGATCAAGCACTGTAAACTTTGCTACCTTTATATTCCTTATAAATCATAACCATGAGCACCAACCAAAGCTTACTGTCTGATGGTCATGCATAAAATCAAGATTCCATTTTCAGATCACATCTTCTATGAACAGGGTATATGTCTGCAACATGTCAGGTGGACATTGCTCTGGTAAGAGTTCAGTGGAGAGAAAACACTGTCCAATCGATCTTTCTGTCTCCAGATGCACATGATTGCCTCTCTGGATTCTCTTAGTGAAGCATGTGATGCGATTGAACAATCAACCACATTACCCAAGAGAAATATGATGCCTTCCTCGAAAACTTAGACACATACACATAGTCACATCCCCAATGCAGGGACGAGAACACACTTACAACAAACAATGCTTTCCTGTGAAAAAAACAGTGAAGGATGTAAAAGATAGGTGAGGTGTGTAAACATTATAAATTGTAGTTTAAAATAGACATAATGTAATGGAAATAATCAATATTTATAATCATTCATCCATTTTATGAACCGCTTCATCCTAATTAGGGTGATATGGAGACTTGCACCCATCTCAGCCGACTCTGGGTGAGGACAAGGTACCCCTGGGCAGTTTGCAAGGCCAACACTCACACAACCATTCATACTCACTGTCACACAGAGATGATTTGGAACAACCACATAATCTACTGTGCATGTTTTTGTACTATGGGAGGAAACCAGAGTTGCAGGAGGAAACCCACGCAAGCACAGGGAGAACATGCAAACTCCTACAGAAACACCCAAAGTAGGACTTGAACCCAGGACCTTCTTGCTGTGAGGTGGACGTGATAACCACTATGCCACTGTGCTGCTCATTTATGATGATGATGATGATGATTATTATTTATTGAGCAATTCATAATTATTTTAGATTTAATATTAGTATTCACAATGTATTACATGTTAAACTGTTTATACATGATCTACGACAGTGGTTCCCAAACTTCGGCCCACCTAAACATTTGGCCAGGCCCCCTGAACAATACCAGAGACACATAATGATTACTTTTTTTTTTAGTGTGGCCACGCAATGAAGACTAATACACACCTAGAACATGACATTCTATTCCACCCTTCTGCTGTCTGAAACCCCCCACCCCACAGAAACAAAAATTCTAGACTCTCCCCTGTCAAATAGAACGGAATAATGGTGAAAAAAGTTATGGAAGAGAAACATTGATTCAGAATGCAGGGTATTTAACCTTCAGTGGACATTGTTATTTTTCTGTTCAATGCAAAGAAAACATTGTTTGTGTCATCTGTCAGGACACAGTGGCAGTATTCAAAGAATACAATTTGAGCCAACACTGTGAATCGCATCACAAAGACGAGTATAATCGCTTGCCCGGCTAAATGCAAGTAGACAAACTCTCAAAGCTAAAAACTGGACCGTTAGCACAGGAGAATACATGTGTTCACCAGGCTCGGCTGAACCACTCATCTGTTCGAGCAGCTTCCGGGTTGCTCAACTGATAGCCACCAAGGATTTTTATTTTATATATATATATATATATATATATATATATATATATATATATATATATATATATATATATATATATATATATATATATATATATATATTTGGGGACCCCCGATCTACGATATACTGTGTCCATAGGCCCTTGACTATTCACGGTTCTGCACTCACACCCCTGCATATTCGCGGATTGCCGAGTAACTGTCACGTGATTCAAATTCAGCGAATGGCTGTTCTCCCTCCTGCTGATTGGTTGAGATGATGTATACTCCCGTTTCTCTCATTCATGCACAAGTTGTCAATAAGCTTTTTTTTTAGTGTTTTAATTACCAGTTAAGCTCTATGATGCCACTCGAATGCCGGTTTAGCGCCAAAAAAAGGTAATGGCATTGGATCTCTCTTCTGAAGAAATAAGACTTTCTCCTGAAGAAACGATAGTTTCCTCTGATGTGCCTGAAGAGGAAAAATCATCTGAACTGTTGTAAAGCACTGTAGTATTGCAGTATTTTCAATTATTATTCCAGTACAGGACCTAAGTTAATGTTTAGAATGTCTGTGTTATGTACTGTGGTGGAGCAATGTTTATCCATTTGTTTTGTTTATCCAATTTATGACACTTTATGTTCTTTTTGTTTAGGTCTGTGTTTTTGGGAGACTTTGATTTTGGTGGTTGTGTTCTCTAACGCTCCCTGCTCCGGCTGAGAGGTGTGGCTCAGCTGCTCGGGCTGATTGCAGTAGTTCACACCTGAATTCACTCCTGTCATCTACTCCCAATAAACACAAGCAAGCTCACCTCTGCATCAGAGGATTAACTCAGATCACATCCCTGCTTTCCTGTGTTCTCTAACTCTGTTTCTTCCCACTCAGGCTGAGGGGCGTGGCTGAGCTGCTCAAGCTGAATGCAGTTCACACCTGAATTCACTCCTCTCATCTGCTCCCTATAAACATAAACCGCATACTCACCTCTGCGCCACAATATTGGCTCACACCACGTCCCTGCTTGCCTGTGTTCTCTCTGGCTCCTGGTTCCAGTGTTTAATGTGTTTGTGTTTTTCTTCGTCATCAGTACTGTAGTTAAAGTGCCCTGCTTAAGTGCTTCCCATTTGAATAATAAACCAACTCTGTGCCTTCTCACACTGCCTCCTGCATTCTGGGCCCATTACTTACGGTTGATCATTCGCACATGTAATATGATACATAGGGTTTTACTTCCGTGTGCAGAATTTGCGGATTATCTTGATTCGGGGGAGGGGCCAGAACTGAACCCCCATGAATAATGGGGGCCTACTGTATACATTTATATAGAGTTACATAAAATTTACATTATGTGGATTGAATAGTAACTTGATCACATGGCTTGGCCAAGATTTTTTTTTCCTATTAATCGTGTAATACATTGTGCTCCTCCCTTGATTATGAGGGTGTTACGCCAACTATAAACACTTCGTAACTGTGGTCTAATGAGACAAGTGTTCCTAAGTGTTTATAGAATAAATACAATTTGATTTTTTTTTTTAAATCATATTTGTGAAAAAATATTACTTTGCATTATTTTCTATAAATGCGTCATTAACAGTCCCAGTGATTGCAGTTCAGACGTTAAGACAAAGACACTTGTCTTAATGTCTTGTCACATATGTAGTGACAACATATTCACAGTGACTTGTGATTATCAATCCACATAATCTTAGACCAATAACAAACAACATTAATAGGGTAATCTTAAATATTCTGAAGTATTCTGTAAGTTATTTGTCTCACATGCATTGATAGAATTGCTTGACATTATGGCAAGCTTCTTTCTTAAATTCAAGTGGGATAACTACGATAATGTAAGGAATAACAGGACCTAAACAGAGAAGTACCAAAAGAATGCATATCAATATGAATACAGTGATGATTAACGAATGGAAGTTGTTGAAAAATCAATACACTTCTACCTCTTATCTGTCAGGATCATGGGTCATCCAGCTGCCTTTTGGTGAGATGCAGAGTGCACCCTGGGCCTGTCATTAACCTGTGATGCTAACAAATAGCAAAGTAAGTAGAATTCATACTAAACATTCAAGCCTAGGACCAGTGAGGAGCTGCCAGCTGACCTAACCTGTATGTCTTCCCACCTGGGGGAAACCCATTCAAGTATGTGAAGAACATACAAATTGCCCAAAGTTCATTAATATGTGTGGGATTGGAGGGCAGCACGACTGGTGTCATCCTACAGAAGAGCTACTGTGACAAACGGTGCTAAATCTCTTCATGTAGTCTGATGGAGTCGGTACTCATAGTGCTTTGTAGCTTGCTGCATACGGTTCTGTTTACCTGTAGGCCATTCGGGTGATCATGATATTATGATTCATCGGTGTATGTTATTTTAACTATTGCATCCAATGTTGTCATATTTCTTACACACTGTATTGCATAACTTGCAATGGCCTGACGAGCTGTCCTGGGTGTACTTTGTTCTTGCCCAGAGTTGAGTGAGATGGGCGGCAGCCGCCCTGCGACCCTAATCAGGATTAAACGGTTCAGAAAATGAATTAATGAATTATTACATAACCTAAAGCAAACAAAGTAAATTGTTTTTATACAAAACAAAGAAAACTTTGATTACGCAGTGTTGCTGTTCATTTAATTAATTCATGGTGGAATTGGAGAGTAAGCAGGAATTACTGTGGGTATTCAAATCCAATTTGAACAGCTTTGACTATTCATAGTTGATGTGTTGTTGTTGTTTCGTGGCACCAGTAATATAAGTGATAATGGTGTCCTAAATATTCTTATTGTTTACTTTCTGATTTCAGCACACACACATAAATATTATATATATATATATATATATATATATATATATATATATATATATATATATATATATATATATATATATATATATATATATATATATATATATATATATACATACATACACTCACACACCTACACACACAGGTAATTTACTGAACTCATTATCTTAAGACTTCCATAATTATTCTAAGTTTTTCTGTTGAATTGGTAACATCTGTGCATAATTAAGCTCACAAGGTTGTAGTAATTAAGCAAATGACTGGAATTGATAACATTATTTATAGACCCAACACTACTGGGGAGCTACCCACCCACTTTGCACATTTGAGCCATCTTTCATGAATAAATGTGTGTGTGTGTGTGTGGGGGGGGGGGGAAGCTGGGGCTAAAAAATGTAAGAAAGAAATGAAGTATTTTTCATCTCCTTCAATAATTGGAATTGATATATACCTGCAACAAGTATATTACAAACTTTATTTTATGAAGATGCTGCAAGATCACCCACGATGCCATCAGTCCTCACCCTCCTTGACTTTTCAGCAGGATTTGACATGACCAGACACAAGACTCTATTGTCCATCCTGACTAGTCTGATAATTTGTTTTGCGCTTTGTCAATGGTCTGCTTCCTATTTGAAATCATATCAGGTTACATGGAGGGATACATATCTTCACTATGCCCACTTTTCATTGGCGTTCCCCAGGACTCAGTTCTTGCTCCCCTTCTGTTCACTCTTTATACTAGGTCTCTCGGAAATATCATATTCATATGTCTTCTGGGTTCACATATCACTGCTATCAGATGACACTCGACGTATCTCTTTTCCTCCCTCAGACACTGATGTTTCTGCCCAGATCTCTGCATGTCTGGCAAGTATCTCCTTGTAGATGCCAGCTTACCAGCTGAAGCTTAATCCCAGTAAGACTGAATTACTGTTCATCCCAGCTGACTCATTCCACACATCCACCAATATCTTTGAAGGTCACAGAGAGGCTTGTGCCCATCCTAACCAATTTTAGATGAAGGCAGGGTAAATCCTGAACAAATCATCAGTCCATTCTTGAGCCATCGCCCATTAACATCTACAGGCAACTTGTAATGTCCAATTAGTTTTTATGTGCATTTCCTTGGACTGTGCGAGGAAAATTGAGTATTTAAAGGAAACCCTATTCAAACTGCACACAGTGACACCATCACTGGGCATGGGCATTTTACTTACCCCCCCCCCCACACACACACACACACACACACTTATTTCCTATCCAATTCCCACCCATCATGTATTGCTTTCCCAATCACACTACCACCACTGACCAGGGAGGGGTGAAAACATGTACATGCCCCCTGCTTGAGATGCAATGCTAGCCACCCTCCTCTTTTCAAACTGTGCATCATACATAATTGGGGTGGATTAATACACTTGGAGAAAAAAGTGCTATCCACCCCCTCGTATGAATGAGCTCACAGACACCAATGATTGGCTGGCAATCGTGATGACTGACAGGGAAGGGAGCATCCCTTCCTCCCATGAGAGCTCGGCCAATTAGCTCCCATGGACTTCCAGCTACGGACAGCAGTGGCATTAACGTGGATTCGAACTTGTGATCACTGAGTTCATAGTCGCGCACCTTTTAGGTGTGCCACTCTGGAGCCCCCAAGTGTATATTTTCCAGTAATTCAGAAAGTTTATGACGGTATGAAACTGAATATGTCTGCCAGCAAGAGGTTTATATGTTGTACACTGATCGTTTTCCCTAACAACCTGTTTTATATCCATGGTTTAGTAGCTCTGTTGAGATTTCGAAGTTAAATTGAATTAGTCTTTGTATGCTTCAGGTTTTGTGAGATTTTATGGTTAAAAAAGTCTAAGGTGAGAGGCATGTAAAAGAACCTTTGCTGACTTTTGACAAGAGTAGACTGCAATGGCCTGGCAAGCTGTCCTGGGCATGATAGGTGCCAGGCACCCCATGGCCCTTATTAGGAAAAATAAGTTCATGAATAGATTTTAACTATTTCAAAGTAGTAGATTAATTTTGGACTTGATCATTATTTTTCACTGCTTGATATTTCACCAGGTTTATAAATTTAAATAATCTTAATCTTAACTGAGTAATTGAAATATGATAAAGCTAGTCAACAGTATAGAATGTGGAGTGATTTATGATATAAGACCCATTTTGGTTTGTTTAATACTGCAATGCACCTTGATTGTTTACTTTTTATATATTCAATGTCTGACTCTGCCATCTATAATTACTCTCAGAAATGTATTTCAATGAACCTTTTAATTTAACTCCACCAATGTGTATCTTTACCTGGTTATCCATTTTATAATTGCAAAACACCATTAATTTTTATTTTGCTAAAAGTTAATGATAATTTAATTATATAAAACCATACCTTTAAATTGCTAATTTCATCATTTATAACTTACAGAAGTTGTAGTTTTAATACAATTTTGTATGGTGTGCAAAACGTTGCTAATTTTAATAACTGTGAAATCTTGCATATGTCCTTAAATATAGTATATGATACATATATCAATATACAGTACACAAGTCATAGCCAATCATTGGAATTACCCAACTCACAAGCTGCGGCTTCCTGGCTAAATAACTTCGAACATCCATTCATTCATTTTTTGATCCGCTTCATCCTAATTATGGACATGGGGATGTTGGCACCCATCTCAGCCGACATTGGGTGAGGGTAGAGTACACATTGGGCAGCTCACCAAGTAGAGAAAGGCTGATGGCTATGTAGCCTACTCTTGACAAAAAACAGCAATGGCTCGTTTACATGCCTCTAACCATAGACAATGAGAGATAAGGCCAGCCTTTGATAACCAAGTTAGCTACACTGGGGGGTTAGTGGGTTGAACCCCTGACCCTGGGATCAGTAATCTAGCACTCTACCATTGAGCCAGCGCTGCTCTAAATAACCTTTCACCCAATTTTAAAATAATTGTCTGATACCATTCATCACTGGTTTATTTATTAAAATGTGATGCTCGATAGTATCAAACACTTTTTTTAAGATCAAGAAATATCCCTGCTGCATATGTTTTGTACTATGATATTTGTGATTTCCTCTATTGATTCTTCCAGTTATGTTATGTTAGCCCTGAAACCATACTGACTCTCTGTGAGTACTGTATTCTTTCCTAAAAATCTTCAATCTGTTATTGAAAAGAATTTATGAAGTTCTGGATAAGTTTGGAAGGATAAGTTGCTAAAAAAAAAAAAAAAAAAAAAAAAAAAAAATAGTCTCGAAAATTCTTCAACTTTATGGTTTGCATTTATTGGCAATATGCACTGTTGTTTAACTGGGAAATTTTCATCATCAAGGAATGCAAGTGCTTATGATTTTTTTTTTTCCCCCTATGCAATGTTAATGTGTTTTTCTTGGTGGAATATATCTCAGTTCTGTTCCCGTAGATCATTTCTTAGGTTTTTGTTGACTTCTTCTGACCTCACTCTCCAATTCTCTTTTGCTTTTTTTTTTTTTTTTTTGGCTTATTAATAATATAATTTTGGTTATAAACTGTAAAGATTGGCAAGTGGTCATTTATACTGATTAATAATACACTTGTCTTGTTTATTATGTCATTGATGTAGATGTTTTCAATCAAAGTTCCACAGAACAATGTAATGCTTCTGGGTTTGGTGATTTTTGGAAGTTAGTGGAAATATCCCTTTTTGGAGTTCTTAGGGGGTATGTTGAGGGCTGCTCGCTCATCATCCTGCAAGCCTTCAGTGCTCAGCTGGGTAATGACAATGTGACCTGGAAGAGTGTGATTGGTAAGTACAGCCTCTGAAACCAAATCTTGTTTTGTTTTGGGACTTCTGTTCTTTGATGAACAGAATAGAGCAGTTTGATGAACGACTTCATGGTTATGTCATCGGACTTATGGCTACATATCCTACAAACTCATTTAAAGAGCTGTTGGTGAGTTAGCTTTTATGGTAGGGGTCCTGAGAGATCCATGTGTGTATTTAGGGTCCCCTCTGAACATTTGGTGAAGTCTCCGGTCAGAAGAAGTTTGAACTTTCATTTCTGGCAGAGCAACCCCCACATAACCAAAGAGACAAGAACCATGGGATCCAAATGTCCCATGCCTCCAGTAAAAAGGAGTAAGGTCATCAGTGCTAATTGTGGTGTCAAAACCCAAACTCAGTCATAGACACCTGCAGTGAGGAGGGAATGGGGGGGGGGGCATCCACCTGCAGAAGGAGACCTATCAGGTCTTTCCAGCCTGTGGGACTCCTGAGGCAGCAGTCGGGTGCTTATAGGCTAAATGTGGTATAGCCCAGGTTGTCACAGAGGCAAAATCTCAAATGTGGGAGAAGTTCGGTGAATGCTCAGATAGCAACTATTAGTTGGCCTCAAAAAGGTTCTGGACTACCATCCGACAGTTTACAATGAAAGTAGGACCTCCTCACTTTGAGTGGGGATGTTATCGGGAGGTGGAAAGAATACTTTGAGAACCGGTGAATCCCACCAACACTCCAATTCTGGAAATTTTGGCTTCATTAATTGAGGACCTCTAGCTCTTGTCAAAGTAATTCTGAGCTGAGTGCAAAGAATTTGGGATGAGAATCAATACCTCCAAGTCTAAGACCATGGTTCTCAGCCAGAAAAATAATGCACTCTCCAGATCTGCAATGAGGTTTTGCAAAGTGGAGAGTTCAAGTATGTTGGAGTCTTATTCACAAGTGAATGGAGGATGCAATATGAGATCTATAAGTGGATTGGCGCAGCCTCTGCTGTATAGCAGAGCCTGTAAGAGTCCACTGTGGTGAAGAGGGAGCTGAGCCACAAGGAAAAGCTTGATCTACATCCCAACCCTCACGTATGGTCAAGAGCTTTGGGTAGTACCAAAGAAAAAAAGATCATGGATACAAGGGGCTGAAATTAGCTTTTTTTTTTTTTTTGTATTATTTTCCATGGTAGCAAGGCTCTCTCAGAGATGGGTTGAGAAGCATGGCTATCTGGGAAGTTCTTGAACTAGAACCAGTGACCCTCCACTTTAAGACGACACAGTCGAGGTGGCTTGGGGATCTGATTAGAATGCCTCCTGTAGGCCTCTCTCGTGTGGTGTTTTGGACATGCCCAAATGGGAAGAGACCCCAAGGCTGACCCAGGACATGCTGTAGGAGCTATCTAGGACCACCCCGGCATCCTCCCTGCATGTGTGTGTGTGTGTGTGAGTTTTGTAAAAAAAAAAAAAAAAAAAAAAGATAACTGATGCTTCATATACATTAAGGTTTTATTTTCATCATTAATTGCTATAAAAATGTTCCTCTGTTGGCTTTCAGACTAAAATAAATGATCAACAGTCTAATACACTATGCACTAATACACATTTTGCACTATAATGCAAAATTTTTGTCCATGACTTTTTACATTTGTATTCATGTGTGTGTTTTAGTAGGATTTTAAGCTGACTTGTATGTGTATGTGTCTCCCCTTTCTTTAGATAATTAATTGTCCTCAGTGATGTGTTACTGTCAATCAAATTGCTGCTGACTCTCCTTAAATACTAATTACAATCATTAAAACATAATTAAAAGTGCTGATTACAACAGCATATACGTTTATTTTTTTTATGACACAACACTGAATACCTCCTATCCTTCCATTATCTACACCACTGCCAGGGTAGCTAGGGAAGATTGAACCAAGTCCAGCTGATCTTCTGAATGAAAAATGGGATATACCATTGGCATTTCCTCCAGGGCGTGGATACACATTGTATATTACTATACAAATCTCATTCTGGCTATAATACCCTGCAGTCATGCTTTCATGGAAATCCCAATACTAAATCATTTAACTTATTTAAGCACAGAGGTTCACATTGAGCATCACCAAAACTTGAGCAGTTTACTTGCCTGGTAGATGCTGCTATCAACTTTTTTTTTTTTTTTTTTTTTTTTTTTTTCTCCGCAAATGAAATTCTGGGTTTATGCACCAGAAAACTACACTGATCTGTCAACAGCCCACTATCAGATTAGGAACGTCTTCTTATTTTCTTTTGCTCTTCCCTTCAGGAGTCACCACAGCAAATCATCTGCCTCCATCTCACCCTACCCTCTGCATATTCTTCTCTTCCACCAATTACCTTCATGTTCTCCTTCACCACATCCACAAATATCCTCTATGGTCTTCCTCTAGGCCTTCTGCCTGGTAGTTCCAACCTCAGCATCCCCTCCTCTGTACATGTCCAAACCATCTCAATTTCACTATCAGATTAAGAACAATAGATCAAATTAGATACTACTTCAAAGCCCTGTTACACATTCATTAACTAAAGACTGTCGTTGATTGACAAGGTTAGTCCAGACCTAGCTCTGTTGGGACGGCTATTCCCCTCTTGCTGAATTATAGGTACATTTGACATTGTACTTGATGATTGATGAGAAGTATTACAGCAAGGAGAAAAAGCAAAGTGGAAGATAAATGGGTTTAATGCTGCAGCTATCGTCATGTCTAAGCACCACATCTATTTATTAATATTTGATTTGCTTCAATGGTGATCTATCTCTGTTTATATTCTACTTGTAGGATTGGATCTGTCATGTCAGTTATTTGCCAGCATTTGTCTCATGCTTCTTCAGGGTGTCCCCAGTGGTCTGGGCAAAGCACTTCTGAAGTCACATCTTTCTAGGTCATGGTGGGTTTGGATGGAAAGCAATAGCCAGAACAGAAAATGAGACAGACATTCATGTCAGAATTTTAGACTCGGCCGTATTTTGGTTCAAGGCGCACTGCAGATCTCTACAAAGCTAAGTGATACAGTTTTTATTGAAGTTTTGTAATATTTCAGAGATAATCTGTTCATAAGTCTTTCTAAAGGTCAAATGTTGACAAAATCTGTTTGATTTAATGGCATGTTTCAGATTTGTCATTCAAGAGAATTGGAAAGATCTTCGCTAACCTTCACCTATAAGTATCTAAGAGCTTTTTTTTTTTTTTTTTTTTTTAATTTTATTATGCTCCCTAGAGCTTGAAAGGCCAGTTAAGATGTAAATGCAGTTGTATGAATGCACCATGAAAAACATGCCTGATAAGGCTTCACAGACTCTCATGGTCATTATAGAATGCTGACATTTTGAATCAATGATGCCTAAAGTATGTGAAAATAATATATGAAATAAGACATCTCTGCATGAATAAACCACTGAATTCGGCAGGCAGTTAGTTTTCAGTGAAGTAAAGTGGATTGACTGATAAATGTGATTGGATTGACAGGTGACACAGAGCACGCTGGAGGAACTATGAATATCGGCTTAGTGTATTACACACACACACACATATTATATACATATATATATATACAGTAAAACCTCCGCTGACGAACGCTTAAGCTCACGAACTTTTCGCCTCAAGAACATTAAATTTGCGAGCATATAGTCTCTGCTGACGAACTAGTTTTCGGCGGACGAACCAAACCACGCGGTCGAACAGCGCCACGGTGGCGGCCACGAGAAGCTGACGCACGCTCACGGCGTCACAGTTCGTCACACCCCTTTCTTTGAGTGCGGAAGTGGTTTGTGTTCGATAGACATTTTGGACCATATTGAGTGTACTTTTGCTATTATGGGACCGAAAAAGACCCACCACAGGCGGAGATCATTGAAAAACACAAACGAGGTGTGCGTTTGTGTGACTCCGCGTCCCAGTACCAGTACACTAAGTCTACCATTGCTCCCATCCTTAAGAACAAGGAAGCTATTAAGGGTGCGTGTGTGGCTAAGGGTGTTTCCAAACAGTAGGCGTTTCCAAACTCTCCTTCCAAACAGTAAGTCCCTCCCTCCCTCCTCCTCCCACTCCATTCCATCAAGCCATCAACTACCATCACAAAGGTAAATAAAACCACTTTATTATACAGTACAGTTTATTTCTTTAATTACAATACAATAGCACATTTATTATACATAAAATAAGGTATATTTTTGTGTAGTTTTAAGGCTTATTTAGTAGAAAATTATGTTTTATGGGGACCTGGGAACGGATTATTCTCATTTTAATGGTTTCTAATGGGAAATAAATGTTCGGAAGACGAACTTTTTGCCTTCCACACACTTTCTGGGAACCAATTATGTCCGTGAGCAGAGGTATCACTGTGTATATATATATATATATATATATATATATATATATATATATATATATATATATATATATATATATATATATATATATATATATATATATATATGTGCATGTGCATGTGAGTGTGTGTGTGTGTGTACAGGGACCTCTCGCTACTTCGCGCTTCAATTCATGCAGCTTCAGTGCACCACGTTTTTTTTGTTTTTTTTGTTTTTTTTTTAATATCCATCAAATTAAAAAAATAAGGAAATTGAGGAAGAACAAGGGAAAAGGTTAAGGAAAAGGCCGCAAAATAAGACCAATTGTGCAAAAAAAAAACCAAAAAAAAACTAAATAAATAAAAAAAAAAAAAAAGACAAACAGGAAAAAAAAAAAAAAAACAACAAAACCACTTACATTTATGTGTGAGGTGCACATCTGAGTGTGTGCACGAGTGTCTGTATGCGAGTGTATCTATATTTTATTTACATCTTATGCATTCATTTTGAATGCACATGTATGTATCCGTCAGTCAAGTGGAGTTGATCTTACTTCGCGGAATTCGGCGGCCGTGGGGTGATCTTGGTCCCAATTAACCATGGAAAGTGAGGGATCCCGGTATTACTAATTTAAAGTAAGGTTAAAATCCTGATCTCTCAAAGAAGAAGCTTTCTAGACAGAGTTTAATAGCATCAGGGAAGTCAAGAAATAATTGATTATGGATCATTTTAAATAGATTATTCAAATAGATTTATTTTATCCCATTGCTAAAAAAGCCTGACTGACTTTCTAGGTCTAGTTCATCATTATCATCATCTTCCTCCGCTTGATTCTAGGTCTGGTCGCAGGAGCAGCAGCCTTAGCAATGAATTCCAGACGCCCCTCTACCCAGCCACTTCCTCCAGTTCTTCCGATGGGATACTAAGCTGATAGATATAATTCCTCCAGCATCTTCTGTGTCGCCTGGGGTATCTCTTCCTGGTTGGACATGCTTGGAACACTACACCACGGAGGTGCTCGGGAAATGCCTGAGCCACCTCAACTGGCTCCTCTCAACACGGCGGAGCAGTGGTTCCACTTCAAGTTCCTGAAGGATAGCGGAGCTTCTCAACCTATCTTTAACGATGAGCACCGCCACCCTGCAAAGTGAGCTCATTTCAGCTGGTTGTCTCCACAATCTTCTTCTTTAGGTCACTTCCCAAAGCTTGTGGCCATAGGTGAGGGTTGGAATGTAGATTGACTGGTAAGCTTTGAGCTTTGCCTTGTGGAATACTTAGTCTGTGTCCTGATGAACCAGTAAGTAGGGAGGTCGGTAGGTAGGCCTCCGTCAGTCCCAAAGGACTATGGCTGCGCTCTGGCTGGTATCCCGGCCGGTGATACTCTCCAGTGCGCAGAATCTGGGTAGGGAGTAATGCAGGACAGACTGTTATCCAAGCAGCAAGTCCTCCTCCCCTCCCCCCTCGGCGCCACTGGAAGGATCCAATGGAAGTGCAGATACGACTGGGTTCCAGTGCGGCTGAGATGAACCAGTATAAAAATCTCTAATAGTGACTTTAGAACACTTCAGTGGGTCACCTCTATCCTATTTAAAACATTAACTGCCCAGGCTTTTGACAGCTGAACAATCACTGATAGAATAATTTGTGACGATTGATGAAGTACTGTATATGTAAGTGAGACTGAGAATCACCTCGGTAAAGCACTGTCATCAACACGGGTTATCTATTTTGTATTTCAATGTTAGCTTGTCTAATAACAATTATTTTTATTACTGATGAAATTATGTATTGGTAATGTAACAACTGGTAATGCAACAGCATGGTGAGGTAGTGGTTAGCACACCCGACTCACAGAAACAAGATCCTGGGTTCTCCCCGTGCTTGCATGGGTTTCCTCTGGGTACTTCGTTTCATCCCACAGTCCAAAAACATGCACGTTAGGTTAATTGTCTGGACCAAATCACCGCTTGGTGTGAGTGTGAGGACGATTGGTTATGAGAGTGTTTGCCCTGCGATGGCCTGGCGAGCTGTCCAGGGTGTTCTCTACCCTCCCCCAGAGTCGACTGAGATGGGCACCAGCCTCCTTGTGACCCTAACTAGGAGTAGGCAATTCAGAAAAATTAATGAATGAATAATGTAACAACTGATTGTTTTTATTATTATTATTATTATTATTATTATTATTATTATTTGAATAATTCATTAATTCACTTCCCACACTGCTTATTACTACAGGGTTTGTGAGACACCATTCACACTCACACCTAGGGGCAATTTGACATAGCCAATGAGGCTAATCTATTTGGTTTGTTGGAGGAAATTGGAGTAACCAAAGAAAACAGTTGCAAAAGGCTTTTAGAAGTACAGTAATCCCCCTTATTTCGTGGTTAATGAGGACCATAAACTGTATGCGCTGGTGAGGGGCGTGGCTGTTACCCACAATTAAAATCCAGAGAGTGCACTTGAATTCACTGCGAGGATGCGAAGTAGGAAACTGATGACTTTGAAAAGCTGAAGTTTAGGTTCCATACAAGCAAATAATCTCTAAATATTAGAAAAGAAAATCATAAATATATAATCTTTGGAAAAATTGTACACACATCTGGAAATGTTAATTGATTTGATACTTGGTGGTGTCAAGCTGAAAAGAGTACATGAGAACACATTTTTCTGAATTATCATTGATCACGATTGGAATTTTATGTAAGACAAGACACACACTCACTTATAGATCATTGTTCATGTTGTAAGCCGGTAGCATAGTGGTTAGGTTGCTACACTCATGGTCAGGAGGTTGTGTGTTTAAATCCCAGTTAGACCCCCACTGTGCTAACACCCCTGGACAAGGTCTTAACCACAAGTGTGCCTCTGTTTACCCAGCAGGATTAATGGGTACCAGTAAAAATATACTGGGAAGGTAATGTGTCCCATCCAGGAGGAGTTGAACTCCTAGTCGCTTCACGCTTTGGAAACCGGGGATAAGCACCATCCTGATGAGCCACTATGGCTCGGGTGTAAAAAGCCCAACCGACTTTACCTTCACATGTTGTATTGTATGCTTGGATTTCCATAAGTCATTCATTGTGCTGAAGTTTGTGGAAATACTTATAAAAGCATCCTAAAAACAATATGCATCATGCACAAGCATGTATTCAGAACAGTGCATAATGTGGGTCCCTGCGAGTAAACAAATGATTTCTCAAATCACAAGCATTGATTTTTTTTTTTTTTTTGATTTTTTTGCTGGTTGAAAAAAAAAAAAAAAAAAAGTGCAATTTTTGTACAATGCAAAGTGCAATCTACTTCGAATAAATATACAAAAGATGTTTGATGAAAGAGAGGAAGGTTCTCATTTATGCAGGTGAGGTAAGTTAAAGCAAACCTTTGCTTCTACCACATTGTAAAGTGTGTTCATATCTGTTTGTGGAGTGAAGCTCTGGAATAACTTGATCAATGATATCAAAGAGAACCCATTTAAAAAATAATGTTTAAAAATAAAATATTTCATAAATACAAAATGGAAATTATTCATAACAACAAATGATCAAAATCATGTTTTGTTTTTTTTTTTTTTTTTTTTTTTTTTTTTTTTTTTTTTTTTGGCTTTTTGGCTTTTTGTTTAGTGAATATTTTAGATTCTGGCTGTGTAACAAAAAAAAAAAGAAAAAAGGGAAAGAAAAGAGTTTGTATGTATGTCGGCAGGAATGTTTCTTTCTAGGGTGTAATAGTTGGCATGGACTATATGTGCACTCAGGTATGTATGAACATGCATGTGTAAACAATGTAATTAATATTTTATCTGTCTTTGTTTGCTTATTGTTATAAAAATTCTAGAAAGGAATCAGAAATTAAATTGATTACAAGACTTTTGCTTCAGCCGAAACCTTTTCAACTAGCCATAGTTATTTTGTTTAATTCTTTAGTTATGTGTAATATGTTGTGTTGTGATCGAGGTAAACATTTTCTTTCATTCATTCATTCATTCATTCAGACACAAAGAGAACATGCAAACTTGAACCATGACTTGAAGCCAGAAACATCTTGCTGTAAGAAGGGTGTGCTATCTATTATGACACCACGCACTTTGGGTGAGCATGAGTGTGTGGTGGGTTAAATTAATGGATAGAGCCCTCCACTGTGAGTCGAGTCACCGAAGATGGTTTTCTGGACTTCAAATATGTTTTGTTAAAAAAAAAAAAAAAAAAAATTACAGGACCATATAAATACAATATTTTACATTAATATCTCCACCTATTGTAACAGGATGAACATAGAGTACCCAAAGTTCAAGACAGAAACCTCTGAGCCCAGTACTCGAACCTAGGACCTTGCTGTCAGGTTGACATGCTAACCCCTATGCCATCATGCAACCCCTGTCACATCTGTTCCAATAATATCAGGTTTTCTTTCTTGCTTGATGCAAGTTCCCAGCCCAGAACAACTCAAAGCAGTACCAGCGTTTTGACACTTAACATTAACATTAAGTCTAAGTGTTCATATTTATCTTTGTAAAATCGAAGATGCATAAATGTCACTAGCCTCTCGTATTCACATCATTGTATTGGAAGTTAAACAAAAAAACATATATTGGTTTTATGACCAAATAAATATTACACTAGAGACAGAACTGTTGATGGACTCAACACAGGTGTACGATTACAAGTCTGATGTTCTTAAAATACAAAGGAAAATAGTACTGAAATGCTCACGTGTTTCCGACAGCTGAATCAATGTGTGGATTTATCCATTTTTAAAAACCACATAATTGTATTTTCAAGTAAGATCATACAGGCTTCCTCCTAAATTTGCATAACAATGCACTCTGTTGTAAGGTCCAGAAAAATAAATATATTTTTGCTATCAGGTTCCCTTCAGAGATCTTCATTCACATAAGTAACAATGACTTTTGGCTAATAGAGCTGAAGAAAACCCTGAGGTAGTTTGGCACTGTCAGATTTTGAATTATATTATTAGACCTTTCAGCCTCACACGTATGGAAGAATGATGAATCTTTGCCCCTCTGGAAAACATGAAGAAGTATTAGTTAAAATGCTTGGGGATATCCAATTTCTATCCAATAAATCTAAATCCTCAACCATTAGTTTCAATATTCTGATAAATCGCTCTCTTCTAGCATTGCTTTTGATCTTATAACAAACATGCTGAGTATGTGTATGTACTTCATCACTTCTTACGTAGCTCCATTCTGTCACCGATCTCAGAATCCTACACACTATCATTTTTTACAAGCCAAAGTCATTTATGTGAATTTGGAGGAAGAATTAAGTAATAAAAAATCATGAGAGAAGTTGTGACTGCTAATAACCTATTCTTCAATGTAGCCCTTATATTATATTTTTAGCATTTTATTATTATTATTATTATTATTATTATTACTCTTCAATGTAGCCCAGAGCACCATAAATAAAGTTGGGGACATTTTTCACGGATGACTTCATTCTCTTGGTCTTTTCACCCAAGAATTGCTTATTGATTTGAAGAAGAAGAAGAAGAAGAAGAAGAAGAAGAAGAAGAAGAAGGTAACATTACATTACGTATTTCAAAATTATTATTTCAGTTGAATGCACCACATTTTTGTTGGAATTTTAAGAAAATCTAATTTTAACATAAAATTTGTACTCTGTTTACTTAAATATGGAAATAAATAAATCTAGTTAATAACGTTCAATAAATAAAGAGTTGGATGGTTTATTTCATGTTAAGTCTTCGAATATCATAAAGCAGTAAACAGAAGCAAATTCATAAACTGCAGCAAATAATGTTACTTTTAAAAATGAAAAAAAAAAAAAAAAAAAAAAAAGTCTGCTACATTTATATTCAACATTGTGACAATTTTTGCAGGTATTTTTTTTTAACACTTCAGGATTGTTTATTTTCTTAAACCCACCATACATTGATGTTGCAACTTCATATCATTGCCTTTTTTCTTCTTCTTCTTCTTCTTCTTCTTCTTCTTCTTCTTCTTCTTCTTCTTCTTCACAAAACTAACACAACATGATCAACCAGGCAATATATTAACAAAGTATACACCGGAATCTTGATGAATAAAGGGATAAGCTTTTTGTTTGCGACCCTTATTAAATGATCACTTATTCACTTCTGAACCGGTTTATCCTAATTAGGCTCATGGGGAGGCTGGAGCCTATCTTAAGTAACTCTGGATGAGGGCAGACTACGCCCTACACAGCTCGCCAGGCCATTACAGGTCAGAAAGCTGCTGACAGCAAAGCAGCGGCAAAGTGAGCAATGGTTCTTTACATGCCTTTCACCACCATCAGTGAGAGACATGGCTGGCCTTTGATAACCCACTTAGCAGCACTATGGGGAACTGCAGTGACTGCTCGGTGACAACGGGCCCTTTGGATCAGTTAGCCAGCACCATATCACTGGGCCAAACTGCACCATGATAATAATAATAATAATAATAATAATAATAATAATAATAATAATAAAATTCCTTTTTCAAATCACTTAATACTAATTAGGGTCGCAGAGAGGCTGGCATTCATCTCAGCCGACTCTGGGCAAGGGCAGAGAACACCCTGGACAGCTTGCCAGGCTATCGTAGGGCAGAAATACACTGACGGCTTTGCAGCTACTCTTGTCGAAAGTCAGCAATGGTTCTTTTACATGCCTCCCACCATAGACATTGAGAGACATGGCCGGCCTTTGATAACCCAGTTAGCTGCACTGGGGAACAACAGTTTTGCTTGAACCCCCACCTGAGGATCTGGAATTCAGCACTTTATCACTGGGCCACCACTGCCCCAAAATAATATGTTATGATGCTGGAAAAATAAATAAATAAATAAATACATATATTTCATTGTTTCATCTTTGCCTACTTCAGTACCATCAAAAAAAAAAAAAAAAATGTATATTAACTAATATATTCCTTAATTCCTTGCAAGCCGACATTGCAGACAGTGCTGAGTGAGGTAACATGAAATTGATTGCTGGTAGATTTTCATTCTTCTGTTATTCTTCATTTAATAGTGTTCTAGACTGAGAGTGTTTTTTCATGTGTAAAAAGTGTCTTTCATGCTGTTTGTACTCTGATTGTTTGTTCTCTATATGCTGAGTTCATTTATTGCAATTTGACAAAAAAAATGTGGGTATATAGCATTTTTGGAGGGAAAATACTTTAGTATTGCTGTTCCGTAATAGCAGATTCTAGATTTGAATGTTTTTATTGAGTGTTTAAACCATTTTTAAAGTATGAATCCAAAAAATAAAGATACTGGGGAGTGAGTAGAAAAATATTGTTTTCCTATTTAGTGCACTCTTTAGTAAACAATGTAATGTTTAAAATTCAACCAAAATTTGTGATTGCTAATGGGGGAATCAATTCATTCACACTCCATATTAATATATAGAAGAATGAGTAGTATCATGTCATCTACATTAATAGAATGGATGATCAAGTAATCCATCCCCAGGTTACAAAACACTTTATGCTTTTGTAACCTGGGGATGGATTACTTGAATAGCTTTCTTCATACCATGGCACAACGTTTCACTGGGATTAAGGCCAGGACTAAATTATTTTAATTTCTTCTGTTTGTTTTTGATTTTCTCCTGAGTTTTAAAAAATGTTGCCAACTTACTTGACCCAACTTCTTTTGGGTTTTAAATCACATAAAAGCCTTTATATTCTGCTGTAGCATTTTCTGATGCAACTTGAAATTCATTGGTCCCTACAAGCTGTCCAGTTCCTAAGGCAATGAAAGGATTCTACAGTGTGCCCTTGGACTGATCTTTGTTGGAAGTTCACTTTGAGGGAGAAAACTGTTTAAAGCAGAACAAAAATCCCTTCATTTTAAAACTCAGTTTAACAGAGAATTGGTAGAAATAACAAAATTTAAACCTTATTTATATATATATATATATATATATATATATATATATATATATATATATATATATATATATATATATATATATATATATATATATATATATATATATATAAATAAAAGGACAGGACAAAGACTTTCTATTGAAACTCCATTTATCACTACAGATCTGTTTCGAGGGGTGGTGAAACAATCCTCTCTCTTCAGGTGATTATAGAGGAATATATACATATATATATATATATATATATATATATATATATATATATATATATATATATATATATATATATATATATATATATATATATATATATACCGTTCCAGAGCCTTTTTCGTAACCTGCATTTTTCATAAATTGAACCACATTTTACATGTAAAACGCATGATTCTCTCCGAGGCTCCCAATACTACCCAATAAACCCTTTACAAATTATAAAAGTAGACCTTTTAAGACCTCCTTCTGCTTCAATATCGTACCGATGGTAGACGGGTTTGGCCATATTCCTTTGCGATATCACTCGAGCCCGTTTCTTCTTCTCACTCGCATCGGAAATCACACGTGTGTGTGTGTATGTGCGTGTGTGTGTGTGTGTGTGTGTGTGTGTGTGTGTGTGTGTGTGTGCACGCGCTTGTGTTGAGCTCAGTTGTTAGCCATTAGGAGGCCAGCAGTGCGGGATGTTTGAACGTCATTGATGGGAGAGCAGCTCATGCATTGTTTGAAAGTTTGAATGGCACGTTGGGGCTTTCGTAATATGAACTTGTCTCGGATACAGAGACAAAAATTTTTCGTAAAGGTTTCGTAATCTGCATTTTTCGTTTGGTGAGACTTTCGTAACGTGAGGTACCACTGTGTATGCACACACACACACACACACACACACACACACACACACACACACACACACACACACACACACACACACAATTTCTTCAGTGATAACTTGCAGTAGTTGTTGTTGATATCCTTCCTAGGAAAGAATACCTCTGATTCATCTGCAAACAACACAAATTCTAATTAACAGATTTAGATTTCTTTATCTGTTAACTGACTAGTGGAAAAAGACCACTCATTTCTACATGAGATATTTACCATGAAATTAGGGTTTAAAGATTAAATAATGAAGATAAATGGGCAGAATTACTAATGACACATTCTGGAATAGGTTTAATTAAAAATTGATTGGTGACAAGACATCTCTATACACCCCATGCATTTTTTTAAAGTAAAATTTCTTCGAATTTTAGAATTAAAAAGCCCCCAGGGAAAATACACCTATGATTGCTTTCTAATTAGGTTAACATTAATCTTGGGTTCATAAAACATTCACATACAGCATTAATAATTTGAGACAATTCACTGTCTGCATTTACTTTGGTTGGACCCTTCATATATATAATATATGTATGGGCTGTTGGCCTTTTATTCCCGAGCCTAGTGTCTCATCAGGCTGGTGCTCTTCCCCGATTTCTGTAGTGTAAAATGACTAGGAGTTCAAATCCTCCTGTATGGGATACTAGTCCATCACAAATTACCTTCCCAGTATTGTTTACAAGTACCCATTTATACTGCTGGATGGACAGAGGCATGCTTGTGGTTAAGACCTTTCCCCACATGGTGGGGGTCTAACAGGGATTTGAACACATTGAACACATATTGGTCATGAGCCTATTACTCTAACCACTACACCACATGCCCCTACTATGCCAACAGCCCTCCATATTATTGGCACCCCTTGTTAAGATGTATTAACAGCCTTAAAATAAATTCATTTTTTATTGCAGATGTATAATCTCACACTAAAAATTGTAGAGAAATATAGAATTTTAAAGAGTGAAAAAATAAAAAAAATCTTAAACTAAGAAATAATTAGTTTTCAGAAAATCAAGTGTTCCAAAATTATTGGCACCCTAAAAATTTCTAGGAAATAAATGTAACTGAAGTGTTTTTGTCATTACATTTGCCGCGTGGGGATCTTGCTCCCAATTAACCGCAGAAAGTGAGGGATCCCTGTGTGTATGTATATATATATATATATATATATATATATATATATATATATATATATATATATATATATATATATATATATATTCTTCTTCTTCTTTTACTTTCGGCTGCTCCCTTCAGGGGTCGCCACAGCAAATCATCCGCCTCCACCTCACCCTGTCCTCCGCATCTTCTTTTCTGACTCCAACAACCTTCATGTCTTCCTTCACCACATCCATAAATCTCTTATTCGGTCTTCCTCGAGGCCTTCTGCCTGGTAGTTCCAACCTCAGCATCCTACTGCCAATATACTCACTATCCCTCCTCTGTACATGTCCAAACCATCTCAATCTAGCCTCTCTGACTTTGTCTCCAAAACATCTTACGTGGGCTGTCCCTCTGATATACTCATTTCTGATCCTATCCATCCTCGTTACTCCCAGGGAGAACCTCAACATTTTCATCTCCGCTACCTCCAGCTCTGCCTCCTGCCTTTTCCTCAGCGCCACTGTTTCTAAGCCATACACCATCGCTGGCCTCACCACCATCTTGTACACTTTTCCCTTCATTCTTGCTGACACTCTCCTATCGCACATCACACCGGATACTTTTCTCCAACCATTCCAGCCTGCCTGCACACGCTTCTTCACCTCTTTTCCACACTCTCCATTGCTCTGGATTGTTGAGCCTAAGTACTTAAAATCCTCCACCTTCGTTATCTCTGCTCCCTGTAACATCACCGTTCCTCCTGGGTCCTTCTCATTCACACACATGTATTCTGATTTTCTGAGGCTAACCTTCATTCCTCTCCTTTCCAGGGCATACCTCCACCTCTCGAGATTTTCCTGCACTTGTTCTCTGCTCTCACTACAGATCACGATGTCATCTGCAAACATCATAGTCCATGGAGATTCTTGTCTCACCTCGTCTGTCAGCCTGTCCATCACCATAGCAAACAAGAAGGGGCTCAGAGCTGACCCTTGATGCAGTCCCACCTCCACCTTGAATTAAATCGGTCACACCGACAGCACACCTCACCACTGTCTTACATCTCTCATACATGTCCTGCACCACTCTAACATACTTCTCTGCCACTCCAGACTTCCTCATGCAATACCACAGTTCTTCTCTTGGCACCCTGTCATATGCTTTTTCCAGATCCACAAAGGCACAATGTAGCTCCCTCTGACCTTCTCTGTACTTCTCTATTAACATCCTCAAGGCAAACATTGCATCTGTGGTGCTCTTTCTTGGCATGAAACCAAACTGTTGTTCACAAATGCTGACCTCTGCCCTTAGTCTAGCTTCCACTATTCTTTCCCATAACTTCATCGTATGGCTCATCAACTTTATCCCTCTGTAGTTGCTGCAACTCTGCACGTCTCCCTTGTTCTTAAAAATGGGCACCAGCACACTTCTCCTCCACTCCTCCGGCATCTGCTCACTCTCTAGTACCGTGTTGAATGTTCTTGTCAGAAAATCTACTGCTACCTCTCCTAGACACTTCCATACCTCCACAGGTATATCATCAGGACCAACTGCCTTTCCATTCTTCATCCTCTTCAATGCCCTTCTCACTTCACCCTTACTGATCTTTGCTACATCCTGCCCCTCAATGGTTACCTCTTCTACTCTTTTTCTCTCTCATTTTCCTCATTCATCAGCTCTTCAAAGTACTCTTTCCATCTTCCCAGCACACTTCTGTCATCAGTCAATAGAGTTCCCTCTCTGTCCTTTATCAATCTAACTTGCTGCACGTCCTTTCCATCTCTATTTCTCTGCTGTGCCAACCTGTATAGATCATTTTCTCCCTCTTTACTATCCAACCTATCATACAAGTCATCATATGCCCTCTGTTTGGCCTTAGCCACTGCTACTTTCGCCTTACGCTGTGTCTCCCTGTACTCCTGTTTACTCTCTTCGGTCCTCTCAATGTCCCACTTCTTCTTGGCTAACCTCTTCCTTTGTACACACTCCTGCACTTCCTCATTCCACCACCAAGTCTCCTTATCTACTTTCCTTCCAGAGGACACACCAAGTACTCTCCTACCTGTGTCCCTGATCACATTTGCTGTGGTTGTCCAGTCATTTGGAAGCACTTCCTGGCCACCCAAAGCCTGTTTCAACTCCTCCTTGAAGACAACACGACACTCTTCCTTTTTCAGCTTCCACCACTTTGTCTTCTGCTCTGCCTTTGCCTTTTCACCTTTCTCACCATCAGAGTCATCCTGCACACCACCATCCTATGCTGTTTGGCAACGCTCTCACCCACGATGACTTTGCAGTCACTGACTTCCTTCAAATTACATCGCCTACACAAGATGTAGTCTACCTGTGTGCGCCTACCTCCGCTTTCATAAGTCACCCTATGCTCCTGTTTCTTCTCAAAGAAAGTATTCACCACAGCCATTTCCATCCTTTTTGCAAAATCTATCAACATCTGTCCTTCTGCGTTCCTGTCCTGGATACCAAACCTGCCCATCACTTCCTCGTCCCCTCTGTTGCCTGCCCCAACATGTCCATTGAAGTCTGCACCTATGACCACTCTTTCACCTCTGGGGGTACTCTGCATCACTTCATCTAAGTCACTCCAGAATCTCTCCTTCTCTTCTAGCTCACATCCTGCCTGTGGGGCATAAGCACTAACAACATTGAGCATTACACCTTCAATTTCTAACTTGAGATTCATCACTCTGTCTGACACTCTTTTCACTTTTAGAACATTCCTGACAAACTCCTCCTTCAAGATGACTCCGACTCCATTTCTCTTCCCATCCACACCGTGATAAAATAGCTTAAACCCTGCTCCTAAGCTTTTAGCTTTGCTACCTTTCCACCTGGTCTCCTGAACACACAGTATGTCCACCTTCCTCCTCTGCATCATGTCAACCAGCTCTCTACCTTTTCTGTGCATAGTTCCAACATTCAAAGTCCCCACTCTCAGTCCTAGACTCATGCCTTTCCTCTTCTCTCTCTGCCTACGGACACGCCTCCCACCTCTCCTTCTTCGACGTCTTCGACCAACAGTAGTCCAATTTCCATCAGCACCCTGTTGATTGACAGCACTGATGGCGGTCGTTGGTAACCCGGGCCTCGACCGATCCGGTATGGAGGTAATACTTTTGATTTGCATTTTAAGTAATTGGCATTGGTTTTACGTCGGATGCCCTTCCTGACACAACCCTCTGCATTTCTCCGGGCTTGGGACTGGCATGAGGGGGAGAGACACTGGTTAGTGCCCCCCCACCTCATGGCTGCATTATATATATATATATATATATATATATATATATATATATATATATATATATATATATATATTTATATATAAAATAGAAATGCATGCCACACTTTTCAGATTTTTTTTTTTTTTTTTCACTGTTTAATGCATCATTTTCTCTCCACCTTACCGTTATTTGCCATCTTGTGTGTATTAAGGTTCAAATAAAAGAAATACACATAAATTCCGTATTAAATACACTTGTGATTGTAATGTGACAAAATGTTTCAAGGGGGATGAATACTTTTAGAAGCAACTGCATATGTGAGCTGCAATCTTGTCAACATCTTACATCTTTGTCCCAGTAAATTAATAAGTGAGAAGTTAGAAGGGAAAATAATGGATGGAAATAACAAATTCTTACTGGTTAAGTCAGTGTGTGGTAATGTGCAGCACTGCAATGTATTATGCAGCAAAAACACAATGGATGTATATGAGTCCATCTTTTTCATAACCATAGAACGGCATATTTGGTATGGTAGGACTTTCATTACAATTGGCCCTGAGCTATAAGGCAGGATTTGTAGCTGGCATCAAGGGCACACATGTTTTATGTTCCACACCTTCTGTAAATGCATAGGACATTATGAATGTTGGAAACAGATTTCTTCCTTTAATGACAATTGCCCTTTTCACCAATAATTAAAAATTTATCACTGGCTCATTATCTCAAAGGAACCACTGCTGTGACTTATGGTTTTAGGAGACAGCATGAATAAGGGTAAGTCAGGAAGCAACCATATGCTTCTTGAGATGTCATTGTTATTTATTTATTTATTTTATTTTTATGTTTATGGTATACAGTCTAGAAGAAGGCCATTTGAAAAAACTAACTTTACAAAAGCCAATTTTCCTTGTTCTTATAACTGAATACAGTTTAAACTGTTTTATATATTAGAAAGCGACAGATCCATATATAAAACGCATAACCCCTTTTCATGAAAAAAATTACACCTTTTCCAAATGCAACATTGCAAAATGTGTCTAATTCACATGAACCTTTATTTATCTGATAAATGTACAAAGGAAATATATGTCGATATTTCAATGATCAACTTACTTTAATTTTGTAAGTGTTAACAAAGCAATAAACATTTGTAAAAAGTTGGGATAAAGTAAAAAATAACATTCACAGGTTTACAGATTATACAAGTAAACAATCGTAAAATAATTGTTAGTAGTTGAAGTACCTTGCAAGGATGGGTTGTGGTTAATTTTTCCCAAATTTAACAGAAGAATTGTTCGCTCAAAAGCAACAATGTTCAGAACAAGAAATTGCTTTCGGCAAGAAGGGAACGATTAATTAGTGCCGGGCTGAGCTTAGATGGATACAGATCGAGTGAAACCATGCGTTGTGATCGGATATGTCACATTTAAGCTTTTTTCTTATGAAAAATGAATTGAAAGGTTTTTTGTGGCAAACAGTAAAACTCTGGATGACTATGCAGATTTTTTGTTTTTTTAATGAGTGAAAGGTGCAAAAGCCAGCATATGTCCAAAGTACACATACTTTTTTTTTGTGTGTG
>CM045733.1:66227500-66242500 GCA_024760905.1 Plotosus lineatus | reverse complement strand
TGGAGTTGTTTCAAAAGTTTTGACTGGTTGTGTATATGATATATTTTTCTATATCCTAATTTTTAATGAGAAAGCAGAGTCCTATTCAGCTAAGTTTTCGACCATGTTGTAAACATGCTTTATATACAGGGATCCCTCGTTACTTCACGCTTCAATTCATGCGGCTTCAGTGCATCGTCTTTTTTTCCCCCATCTTTTTAAAGAAATATTCATCTGTCTGTCTTCCTTTCGGCTTTTTCCCTTTTTACTTGGAAGTCGCCACAGCGAATCATCTGATTCGCATGTTTGATTTGGCAGAGGTTTTTACGTCGGATGCCCTTCCTGTCACAACCCTTTTAGCAAGGGACAGAAACACGCTGACGACTTTGCAGCTACTCTTTACGAAAGTCAGCAATGGTTCTTTTACATGCCTCACACCATAGACAGTGAGAGACATGGCCCGCCTTTGTTAACCCAGTTAGCCGCACTGGGGGGACAGTTACAACCTTGTGGAGAGTGGGACTCGAACCCCCAACCTTTGGATCAGCGGTCCAGCGCCCTATACCACTAGACCACCACTGCCCCAGAAAAGAAATATTCATCTAATTTAAAAATAAGGAAAGTAAGAAAGAATCGGGGGAAAAGTCAAAGAAAATGCCGCAAAAACAAGGCCAGTTATGAAAAAAAAAAAAAAAAAAAAAAACCTAAACAAGGACAAAACAAAAAACAACCCTAAACCTCCCATCAAATCTCGTTACATTTTTGTGAGGTGCGAGGAATCTGAATGTGTTCATGTGCATCTGTGTATGTGTGCGTCTGTATGTGTATGCGTATTTATATTTTATTTACATCCTATGCATTATTTTTTTAGTGTTTAATTGTTCTTATAAGAATTTATAGCATTGAATATGTATTTATTGATGTTATATACACATATACATGTACGTATACGTCAGTCGGGGGTGGGGATGTGTGATCCTACTTCACGGAATTCGGTGGTCACGGGGGGGGGGGGGGGTATCTCGGTCCCAATTAACAGCGGAAAGTGGGGGATCCCTGTATTTCACGTTTTATTTATTTTGTATGAGCAGTCACCCTTTTCCTGAATAATGCACATGTCTGGATTATTTATGCAACTAAACTGTTGAGGATTAAGAACTTTGCTTAGGGGCCAGTCAGCTCGATATGACTGAAGCCTACATTCCTTCATTTTGATTAGTTACGAGAGCCACCACTGGTCCTCATCCTAATTCTGTCCTCATTATAAGAACCAAAGTACTTGAGAAATACCATTTCCATTTATTTTTGCAAATATTCTTACAAAAATAAATCATTGTGTGACTGAAAGATTAAATTAGTCCGGCTAGTTGGAAATCAGGCCTGCCACACTGAGAAACTGACAAGAAAGTGTATCCTTGTTCAACCTCACGGAACATTGTTTGGGTGTACAGTATATTTAATTTGTACCGATTGACAGTTGTGTGGCAGTGGTGGTCTAGTGGTATAGGGCACTGGATCACTGATCCAGAGGTTGGGGGTTCGAGTCCCACTCTCCACAAGGTTGTCACTGTCCTCCCCAGTGCAGCTAACTGGGTTATCAAAGGCCGGCCATGTCTCTCACTGTCTATGGTGTGAGGCATGTAAAAGAACCATTGCTGACTTTCGACAAGAGTAGCTGCAAAGCTGTCGGCGTGTTTCCACCCTGCGATGGCCTGGCGAGCTGTCTAGGGTGTACTCTGCCCTCGCCCGAAGTTGGCTGGGATGGGCACCAGCCTCCCCGCGACCCTAATTAGGATTAAAAAGTTGCAGAAAATGATGATGATGATGAACGATTGACAGTTCTGGAAAAGGGACCATGCTAAAAGTCAATGGTCGGAAATGGAATATATTCATTCAACTGGCTCACTTGAATTTTAGCATGATTTTATAGCGACTGTCATTTCTAAATGGAGAATGTTGATGACACACACACGCCTTTTAAGACTCAATTCCTGAAAATTTCAGTGAACATAGCTGGGATGTGGTCCGACTTGAAAAAATGTGCAGTATTCAATTTCAAAGTGTGTTCATTTTACAGTCTTACAATGGCCAAAGAAATCACATCATACACTCCTCACACACGGCCACATTCGAATTACATCAGTCCAGTCATACTGTGAAATATTCTGCTAATTTTAATTAATTTTACAACTTCTCTCGTGTCGAAATCTATGTTCAGCCATTTTTTTTTTTTTTTTTTAAGCACCAGTCTGTACTTACTAGGTTAATATAATGCTGTTATCACATAATTGTTGTTGCGGCATAATTGCCCGTGTTCCTTCTATGATGTACATGCTCTGATCCGGTTTGTGTGACTGCAAACAATAACCACACTTTGCATTATGACACATCACATCATGAACTGAGAAGAAAAAAATAAATAAATAAAAATAAAAATGAAAAATAAAAAAAAATATTAAAAAAACAATAATAATAATAAATTTGTTTCAGATATCTGGATCTCACTAAACGGTGTAGACAGGAAAAGGAAGTCATGTGACTTTATTACAACTTCAAGACTTTTTAAAGCTTCAGTTCCCAAAAACATTGCTGTTTTGTACCTGCATTTATAACTTCTATTACTTGTTAAGTCACAAGAGAAAGTTCAGTTCATCTTCTGTCATCATTTAATTCTAATTCGGGTCGCGGGGAGGCTGGCACCCATCCCAGCTAACTCTAAGCGAAAGCAGAGAACACCCTGGACAACTTGTCAGGCCATCGCAGGGCGGAAACACGCTCATGGCTGTGCAGCCTACTCTTGAAAAATCCCTGCAATGGTTCTTTTACTTGAACCTGCCACCATAGACAGTGAGAGACATGGCCTGCCTTTGATACCTAGTTAGCTGAACTGGGGGGGGGCGCAGTGACAACTTTGTGGAAAGTGGGACTCAAACCCCTAACCTTAGGATCAGCGATCCAGTGCCCTATACTACTAGGCCACCACTGGCGCTAAGAGAAAGGTTGTCGATATTTAATTGATTTCACATGAAAACTTTGAGTTTGTGTTTTCACAGGAGCAGATACCATGCTTTATATTGATTGTGGTCGAATTTGTAAGAACCTTTGTGGAACATGTGGGAAATTCTGAAAGTAAACATATACGAGTTAATGACTATTTTTTTTCTGAACCCCTCACTCCTAATTAGAATTACGGGAAAGCTGGTGCCCATCTCAACCTACTCTGGGTGAGGGCAGAAATCACCCTGGATGGCTCCAAGGTCATTGCAGGGCAGAAACCAAAAAACCCTCTGGCGGCTATGCAGCTGACTCTGGATGAAAGTGGTTCTTTTCTATGTCTCTCACCGTAGACAGTCAGAGAAATGTCCAGGCTTTGATAACCCAATTAGCTGCACTGATGTATGTTCATATATTTATCTAGTTACACACACACACACACACACACACACACACACACACACACACCCACACACACACACACACACACACACACACACACACACACATGTTTATATTTAATTAATTCATATGTCAGTCTAAAACATTTAAGAAACTCCAATTATAAATGAAATAAAGTAAAATATGTAATCTAATAACCCTCTGATTTAAATATAAAGCAGTCTCAGAGACAGCTTGTGCAGTTTTACATGATAGTAAGCTGCCATGCTTTACTTAATATATTGCAGACTCAGCCATGGCTTCTCCTGAAGATTTAGATGGTCACACATGCTTATGTCTGTGCATGTAAAACCAAGCAGCCTTCATCAGGAATTTTCATCTTCTGAAAAGTGGTCTCTTACATAATATGCAGTTTTCTGACTGACATTGTACAGCCATAGCACAGGCCCTGTTCTCTGTAGTATTCAATACCATGATGGTCAAGTAAAATTCTTTCTTTCCTTCTTTCTTTCTGCACTTCTTTCTTTCTGCATTTCTTTCGTTCTTTCTTTCTTTCTGCATTTCTTTCGTTCTTTCTTTCTTTCTGCATTTCTTTCGTTCTTTCTGCATTTCTGCATTTCTTTCGTTCTTTCTTTCTTTCTGCATTTCTTTCGTTCTTTCTTTCTTTCTGCATTTCTTTCGTTCTTTCTGCATTTCTTTCGTTCTTTCTGCATTTCTGCATTTCTTTCGTTCTTTCTGCATTTCTTCCGTTCTTTCTGCATTTCTGCATTTCTTTCGTTCTTTCTGCATTTCTTTCGTTCTTTCTTTCGTTCTTTCGTTCTTTCTGTATTTCTTCGTTCTTTCTTTCTTTCTGCTTTTCTTTCGTTCTTTCTTTCTTTCTGCATTTCTTTCATTCTTTCTTTCTTTCTGCATTTCTTTCGTTCTTTCTTTCATTCTTTCTTTCTTTCGTTCTTTCTTTCTTTCGTTCTTTCTTTCTTTCTGCATTTCTTTCGTTCTTTCTTTCGTTCTTTCTTTCGTTCTTTCTTTCGTTCCTTCTTTCGTTCCTTCTTTCGTTCCTTCTTTCGTTCCTTCTTTCTGCACTTCTTTCTGCACTTCTTTCTGCACTTCTTTCTGCACCTCTCTCTCTCTCTCTCTCTCTCTCTCTCTCTCTCTCTCTCTCTCTCTCTCTCTCTCTCTATCTATCTGTAATGGCCCACTAATATACAAGCCATTAAATTTAATTCTATATTATAGTTTGTATTAAAATATAACCACAAAAGGCACCTAAAACTTTTGCTTAGTCCTAAATATTTTATATGAAGCATCCAGACACTTTTCTCAGGGATAAACATTTTACGTGTTTCCCGAATAGTAGAAAGAAAGATTACATTTCCTCCATCACATAACGCTAATTTACAGTCACAGCTGATTAATTTTGCCATAGCTACCCTTTTACTCCCATTCGGTATGTATGCGTTGAGAGCCTAACTAAGCGCCTGAACTGTGGATTACTTCAGGCATTCACATTAGGCAAGACATCTGTCAATGGTGAGCCCAAAGAAGTAAGTATTTTTCAATACGACATGGGAATGACATTTTTAAAAAGGGGGGCCCGGAAGGTGTGTTCCAATTCTCGGAGAATCACACTCCTCAGCCTTCCCAGGAACGGCTATGCAGGGGTACTGGAGAAATCCGACCGATAGTCAAACCTCGGATTCAGGATCAACAATGTGGTTTGCATCCTGGCCGTAGCACTTTTGGCCAACTTTATACTCGTGAACAAAGGATGGAGTGAGAGATCGACAGACGGATCACTGCAGCCTCTGCTGTTAAATGGAGCCTGTACCGGTCCGTCGTTGTGAAGAAGGAGCTGAGCTTTGCGTAGTGACCGAAAGAATAAGATCGCGGCGCTCTCTCACAGAGATAAGGTGAGATGCTCTACCATCCGAGGAGAGCTCGCAGTAGAACTGCTGCTCTACCGAATTAAGAGGGGCCAGTTGAGGTGGCTTGGGCATCTGGACAGAATGCCTCCTGAATGCCTCCCTGGTATGGTGTTTCAGGCATGTCCAGGCGGGAAGAGACCCTGGGGTCGACCTTGAACACACTAAAGGGAGTATGTCTCTCGGCTTGTTTGGGAATCTCTCGGTGTCCCCCCAGAAGAGCTGAAAGAAGTGGCTGGAGAGAGGGACACCTGGACCTTATTGCTTAGGTTGTTGCCCCTACGACCCAACCCCAGAAAAAGCGGAACAAGATGATAATGATGATGATGATGATGACATGGTAATAAAAAGAGAGATCAAGGTCAAGGACCCAATTCTGACTGATTAAGGGCAAATATAGTAAGGCACATAGTGAGAAGCTTATAAAAGAAACATACAAGCATTCACCGTCACAGGTGGCAGCTGGGTGGTACTGCGACTTGAACCACTGCCCCACTACAACAGTGCGAGCCAGTGTACCGATGTGCTATATATGATTCGTTGTGGCGACCCCTGAAGGGAGCAGCTGAAAGGAAAAGAAGAAGAAGAGTAATTGCCCAATGGTAAGGTGCTGGATGCCTGAACTTAAGGTTGGGATTTCGTGTCCCATTGTCACCAGGTTTTCAGTACTGTCCCCACAGTGCACCTAACTAGATTATTAAAGGCCAGCCATGTTTTCCACTGTCTATGGGAAGAGGCATGTAAAAGAACTATTGCTGAAGGTTGCATAGCCGTCAGCGTGTTTTTACCCTGCAATGGCCTGGCAAGCAAATCCAGGCTGGGTTTTTTTCCCTCACCCAGAGTCGGCTAAGGAGGGCGTCAGCTTTCTCGTAACTCTAACTAGGATTATGTGGTTCATAAAATTAATGAACATATAGTCAGAACAAGTTTTCTAACCATCTCAAGAAGTAGAACACCCTGTTTGAAGTTGCATTTTTATGGAGGTTTTGGGTTTTTTTTTTTTTTTTTTTTTTTACATTTAATATCTTTAAAACTATCATTGACACCTTTCTCCTGGCTTCCTTTTTCTTGGATAGCTGTTAACTGGACATAGGTTTAACATACAGTATTGTGGTACCGCTACCGCTACACAGTCTACATAGAAGTAAACAAAGATTTTTTTTTTTTTTTTTTTTTTTTTTTTTTTCAGTGAAACCACTCAGTTGAAATTATTTGGATTTTTTTTTCCCCCTTTGAATGTGCAAATGAGACTAAACTGTCTGTATGACATCACAGAAAAATTCAACTTCTGTCATATATCTCACATTTAGTTTAATATGTACTTAACTAATTTATAGATGTAGGCACCGCCTGAAAGCAGAGCTCCCAATAGACATCGCTTTAATAGATGTCTAAGGCTGGTGTCTAACACTGGGCTTTCATTCCTCTGCCTTTCTCTAGATGATTTCCATGTTCATTTATTTCACCTGTCTTGTGAGTTTATTTATCTATGTATCAAGACCATGTGCTGAGTTCCATTTAATGTTTGTGTTGTTCTGCTTGACATCTGGCAACTGGATTTAGATTGTGTTTTTAAGGGGTATAAACCTTTTTATGTTTCATTTTATTTACATTATATTAAACATGTTCCATTCATATGGTGCTTCGCTATGCATAGTTGATAAATAGTATTGTGAGTCATATTATTTTATCTAATCTTTCTGTTTGGCATATTACTTTGATAAGACACTGGATAAAGTGACATTTAGATTTTTTTTTTTTTTTTTTTTTTTTTTTTTTGGAGGGGGGTGAAAATTGCACTTTTAATACATACTATTAATTAAAACCTTTAATACAGTAAAGTGTCACTTAAAAAATACAAGATATGAAGGACAAACCAAAACAAGAGCATGTTTCAGGGTTTCATCAAGAAACTGGCTTGTGTTCACTTGTTTTGTTTATTTTTGGGACAATGAAGGTTTGCTTTCATAGAAACAGTGTCATTTTAAATCAAGCATCATTCATCTGATTTATTATTAAATACACTTATTATTTTTTAACTGCTAGTCATGTGTTTCAAAATGGCTAACTGCTTTAGCTGTTTCTTTTTCAGTCTTATAAAATGGGTTTAGATATAACTATTTGCTTTATTAAAGTGTTTATGGGTTTTATATATATATATATATATATATATATATATATATATATATATTTTTTTTTTTTTTTTTTTTTTTTTTATTTCTGGGTAAAATTTCATGACCAGAACTGAGGAGCATATGCAGAGTGACAAGTGGCCAAGTTTAATTTCAGGGGAAAAAGTAGGCGAATCAGAGATGTATTCTTTAATGATGGTTGTTATCCAAAGAAATACAAGAATGTTCAGTCCAAATATCTTGAGCAGTTAAAGGCCTTCTGTGTTTATTAAGGCAAACTATACTAAACTAAAGCTAACTATAACCGCTACCACTACACACAGTTGTGATAAAAAGTTCCATTTATTTGTTAGTAAGTTTGTTTATGATATATATATATTATTAATTTATTTTTGGTGTAGCACCTAACTGTTCAAGTATGCATTCAAAGCACATTATTATTATTATTATTATTATTATTATTATTATTATTATGTTCCCTGATTCAAAGTAATGTATATTGAGTAAACCAGTCACTCACTTCAGTTACCCTTTCAACTCATCAATCAAAAATATATATTTTAAAAGGAAAGTTATCACGGGATTACATATTTTACAACATGAAACAACGCAATAATAATAATAATAATAATACATTATACAATACATACTTTTATGTGTGTGTGAGCCACTCCACCTCTTGTGTCCAAAAATGTAGGCTCTTGCAAAAAATGAGATTTTTACACAGTCAGATAGAGGAGGCCCAAAGCTGCAAAATGCAGCAAAATGTTTGTCAATACCTTGAAAACTGACCGAGCTATGCCATTTCTTGTGTCAGCATTCAACGAAAATTTTCAAAAGACGTTTAAGAAAAAAAATCGAGCACAAAGATTGCACTTCTTCCAAGTTCATTAGTCCTCAGCAACCAAACATTTTTATGCACTTCAGCCATAGAAATTTTTAGAAAATATGTCCAGGAAAAGTTTTAGGAAGAGATGATAAGAGAAATCATCTTCATTTTAATCTGACATGCCCTTTTTTAACCCATCAGTCACCGTGGAACCCCCCCCCCCCCCCCAAACAAAAACAGCTATTTTTTTTTTTCATTTCTGTTTATTCCAATAAGATCAGTATGTATCTTTTCGACCATTATATAAAGGTCCAAATGACTTTAAATATTACTGATTGAAAAAAAAAGGGAAAAAAAACAAAAATCAAAAAACAAACACTGTCAGGTTCAAACAATCACACTGAAATTAAGAAACTATATATAACAAAACCATATAATAAAACTCTAATCTCTTGATACAAGTAAGCTTCATCAACTCTGCCCTCATCATTATTATCTTAATCTATATCCTGCTCAGCAGAAAGGATCATACCATCTTCACAAACACCACTCATCTTCTCCTTTCGGCTTTTCCCTTCAGGGGTTGCCACAGCAAATCATCTGCCTCCATCTCACCCTATCCTTTGCATCTTCTTCTCTTACACTAACTACCTTCATGTCTTGCTTCACCACATCCATGAATCGTCTCTCTGGTCTTCCTCTCGGCCTTCTGCCTGGTAGTTTCCACATGAGCATCCGACTTCCAATATACTCATTGTCCCTCCTCTGTACATGTCCAAACCATCTTAATCTAGCCTCTCTCATATGTCTGCAAAACATCTTACATGTGCTGTCCCTCTGATGTGCTCCTTCCTGATCCTATCCATCCTCATTACTCCCAAAGAGAATCTCAACATTTTCATCCCTCCAGCTCTGCCTCCTGTCAACATACCATACAACATTCAAGCCATACAACATCGCTGGCCTCAACACCATCTTGTACACTTTTCCTTTCATTCTCGTGACTCTCCTATCACACATCACACCAGACACTTTTCTCCAACCATTCCAACCTGCCTGCACACACTTCTTCACCTCTTTTCCACACTCTCCACTGCTCTGGATTGTTGAGCCTAAGTACTTAAAATCCTCCACCTTCCTTATCTCTGCTCCCTGTAACCTCACTGTTCCTCTTGGGTCCTTGTAATTCATACACATCTATTCTGTCTTACTGAGGCTAACCTTCATTCCCCTCCTCTGCATGTCTCCCTTGTTCTTAAAAATGGGCACCATCACACTTCTCCATTCCTCTAACATCCTCTCACTCTCTAAGACCTTGTTGAATGTTCTTGTCAGGAAACTACTGCTACATCTCCTAGACACTTCCATACCTCCACTGGTATGTCATCAGGACCAACTGCCTTTCCATTCTTCATCCTCTTCAATGCCCTCCTCACTTCACCCTTACTAATCTTTGCTACTTCCTGGTCCTCGAGGGTTACCTCTCCTACTCTTTTTCTCTCACATTTTCTTCATTCATCAGCTCTTCAAAGTACTCGTTGCATCTTCCCAGGACACTTGTCATCAGTCATTTCCCTCTCTGTCATTTATCACTCTAACTTGCTGCACATCCTCCCCATCTCTATTTCTCTGCTGTGCCCACCTGTATAAATCATTTTCTCCCTTTTTACTTTCCAACCAAGCATACAAGTCATGACACGCCTTCTGTTTGGCCTTTGACACCGCTACCTTTGCCTTACGCTATATCTCTCTGTACTCCTGTTTACTCTCGTCGGTCCTCTCAATGTCCCACTTCTTCTTAGCTAACTTCTTCCTTTGTACACACTCCTGCACTTCCTCATTCCACCACCAAGTCTCCTTATCTACTCTCCTTCCAGATGACACACCAAGTATTCTATCTGTCCTCCTGATCACATTAGCTGTCGTTACTACAGATCTGTTTTGAGGGGTGGTGAAACCATCCTCTCTCTTTAAGTGATTACAGAAGAATCTGTAGTGAAAATGAAGTTTCAATAGAAGGTCTTTGTTCTGTCCTTTTATTTTTACTTATACTTGCTCTACGAAAACGTATTGAGCACTCTCTTATGGAAGGATCTACTCAGAAAATTATCTCTCTCTCTCTCATACACACACATACACACACACACATACTATATATATATATATATATATATATATATATATATATATATATATATATATATATATATATATATATATATATATATATATATATACACAGAGAGAGAGAGAGAGAGAGAGAGAGAGAGAGAGAGAGAGAGAGATGACTTCCCTTATATTCATAATGGTGAATTTTTATTGGCCAATTGTGTTCAGATGGATGTAAGAAAACTATGTCTAACCTAATATCAGCCGTAGAATACTCTCAGCATGACTCCGTGTAAGGAACCGTTCATGGCAGGTCTTCATCAGCCTGTGTTCCTTCTTGTTAATTGAACTTTTATTGTTTCCCTGATTCTCAGCCATGGAGCAGCAGCTGACTTCCGAATGTCTGATGATAAATGCAACACACTGAGTTCCAGTGATTATATGGGATGCTGGACTCTAATTATATTTCTAGGCCTTCGCAGACAATCTGGCATTAGAAAAGGTTCCATTTTTTATTTTTATTTTTTTTATTTTTTATTTTTTGTAGGTATTTCTAAATCGAATGGTGGCTTGAATACCCCATAGATGCCAGTTTTGTTGTTGGTAATGTTTTTTTATGGAGTAAGTGTGACCATTAAAAAAAGAAGCCTCTCCTAATAAGCATTTATGTATTTTATTTATAATTTAATCTCTTCTAGGGCTGGATAACACAGCTGGAAATTTATTTCTCCACTGATCTTTTACAATTTCTTGTCATTTTGAATTTGTGTACATTAAGTTCCCACTGAGTTCCAGCCTACATTTGTGTACTGGTTGTGCATTGATAAATGCAATCTCTAGTTTTTAGTGCCATCTAATAAAATAATATTTGTGAATATGTACAATTGAATATCACACCGTTCTTGAAGGGAATAGATTGATAGGTCAAACTATGTTTTGCTACTTGAAGGGACTATGATTATGATCTTCTTATACCAGTAAGTATAGTAAGCTTGTTGAAAGTTGTTTAATTATAGCCACACACTTGATTCCCCGTCCACTGACTGGTATTTGGAAAATTACTGGTTGTAACCTTTGTGCTCAAAAAATTAAAAATGAAATTCTCCACTGCTTTCCAATGAGAAATTTTAGCAGTGACACCATCTCTGTAAGAAAGGCTGGGGTCATCTTTATTGTTGTGTAACAAAAGAGCATTCTTGTATGTGTGCCAGTCTATTAAGGTGACTTCAGCAGCATGGATTGCTTGGACCAAGTGAAAATCCCTTTCATGTAGGCAAGCTGATTGAATTCCTTTATGTATCAGTGAACCAGTTTAGTTAAATAAGGTTGAAGATTTGTCCTTGTAAGGTTCTGTATGCACGCTGTGATAATATCTCCGACTGAGTATGATCATGAAAATAAGTCTTAATGGTAGAACAGAAGATGATACAATTTAGAAATAATAATGCTATTTTATGTAAAAGCACATATTCACATCTGAATTCCTGGTATTCCTTCAGATTGGCATCTCAGTAAATGCTGAGGAGACACGTGTCAACAGGATTTAAAATAACTTTTGTCCTCTGAAAATTAAATAATGTGTGTTTAATGTAGAAAACTGTGCAATGTCAGAAAGACAGCAAAACATTCTCTGAAACGTTTCTGTATTGCAGAAATTGGAAAATATTTTATTTTTCCATTATACAAGAATCATACATGCTATACCATCCAGCAGGTTAGTTCTGTGCATACAGGTTTTAATTGTACAGTATTTAAAAGGAAGCTTTATGTCTTTTGGGGATTTATTTCATACTATAATGTATTGCTGTGCAACCTACTGTTAAAAGAGTGTGAGGTGTGAGTGTAAAATCAAGGTTACACTTCACACTGTATCTTTATCTCATGCTACACGGGTACACTGCCACAAATTGGCCATAGAGACAAGTATTTCTAAGCACATCAGGAGAGTGAGATGTGGTTCACACTCCACAGCCTGGGCCTCTGCACTGTAACACAATCAGTAAGAGGCACCTCGTGGTTAAACGAGCATTATTTGGCCCTGCACTGGCCAACCACTCATGTGGGTTGATGACACACATCAGCGTAGACTGCTGAGTCTCTCAGCGCTAATTGAAACACCAGGAACTGAATCCATTAACAACTCTCCACAACTGAAAGGCAGATTCCACCAGTGGCGCTGCCAGCATTTAACTGAAAAGTGATTCCTCTGTGTTGTAATCCTGAGTGGTTCTCCAGGAATTCAATTTCCTTTCAATTTCTGATTTGATAAAACAAACCAATCTATTATTTAATTGGTACCATTTGTTCTGACAAGGCGGGCATGCTGAACTGCCATTTATTGCATTTTCCATTCCGCTTACATGATTAGGTTTTGTAATGTATGCCTAACAAGTACAGATGCAAAAAAAAAAAAAAAAAAAAAAAGTTGAATATTGTGCTGGTTTTCTCACTTGTTATTGTTGAGAGGTTATATACTTTTTTGCTTTAAAAACTGGATAACACATTATAATTGTCTGAAAAATTTTACTTGCACCTTTTGTGTTACTGTACACATAAAAGTCTACAAAGCATTAAACAAAGGATTTTTTTTTCTTCCTTTGACCAACAATTAGCAGTAAACGGACTTTAAATACAAACTATTTAAATGTAAACGGCTATAAAATAGTATTTAACAAATCAACAATGTGTGATCTCCTACTATATATGCAACCACATTTCTTTTTTAAGAATCTAATAATATAGCACCTGTTCTTATATCACTTTCAACCCATCCCTATCAGTGGAGGGAAAAATGACAGCCCCTCATTAATGTTTAATCACCTTTCCACATTCTCATATTTTCCTGCCATCTACTGCCTTTTACATTCCATTCGTTCTGGATTACGGTCAGATGAAGTGATATTATTTATGAAATTTCAAAGCAGACCCAGTCCTGCAGCTCTACGTTTGCCATCATAAAATGAACCCAACCACGACCGAGTGGAAAAGGGAACATCTTTATCAGCTGTGGCATGCAGACGTTTCATTCAGAGAGTGTATGAGAGCATAGGAGTATGTGAGGGTCAGACTGGAAGAGACCAACAACCCTTATGTCTTCTCCAAAGTCCTTGAGTGACCATGATCACTGTGACAAGTGTGTGTGACCCATGATTCTGGTCTCACCCTGCACCTCTTGTGCTCATCGCTCTGATCTGTGAACAGGAATGCAGCTTCCAGAGACCTGGTCGAGAGAACAGGATATCACTGTATGTCTTTCAGAGCAGCATCCCACCGTGCATCTCCTGTCTAGTTAGGGCCGGTATGTATTACCATTAGCACTTTACAAATGCAAGGAACACCCTAGCACTTTACACTCCAAAGGAAGACCAAAGACAAAGGGTGGGAACTGTGGGCCACTAGGTTGATTATGAGATGTGGCACATAGTAAATGTATGATAGGAAATGCACATACACATAGTAAATATGTTTCATGCTCAATCACACTGCCTTTCCAATAGGCATGATGCAGTTGTATTGCACAGTGAGAGGGGAAAAGGGGTCGTTAATGATGTTTTTCCATTTTAGCAAACTGAGCCTAACATAATGTACCCATGGGAAAATGCCAGTCTTTACCAACAGTGCTGCAGCTACTCTCATTTATTTGCCCACCGATATGAAGGGCATTCTAGTTTTTTTTTTTTTTTTTTTTTTTTTTTTTGGTCCTCTCATACCATGTTGTCTGAAAAAAAGAATCAGAAACGTTAAGCACTTAATGGCTGATGACAATGGCATGCTTTTTTCTAATGCTTACTTTAGTTGTAATATTCCTTGCTTTTAACCAGTTGCCCCTTAAAATACGGAAAATGTTTAAAATGGTTCAAATGAAAGCATTTGAAATTGTTGCTGCAGGCAAATGCAAGAAAACCTGGAGAACAGTCACAAGCCATTGTTTTTCTTTTTTATTAATTCAGACTATGTCTAAAATGTTAATATGCAAAATGCACTTTATCAGTAAACTGCTTTCATAAAACTGCAGCTCTGCAGCAACATCAGTTTTACTACCAGATCAGTCAATTTTCGAAGTTTTTACTTATTTTTTGCACATGACCTTGTACAATATATATATATATATATATATATATATATATATATATATATATATATATATATATATATATATATATATATATATATATATATATATATATATATATATATATATATATATATATATATATATATACATATATATATATATATATATATATATATATATATATATATATATATATATATATATATATATATATATATATATATATATATATATATATATATATATATATATATATATATATATATATATATATATATATATATATATATATATATATATATATATATATATATATAAACTCCTTATCATACCACACACTATGTTTTTAATTTCATTTTTTTGCAAATGTGTGAGCCTATATTAGATGAGACTATGATGAGGGGCGACATGTGGACTACAGCAGGGTTATGTTATCGAGAAATCTTGATGGTCTTGATGGCTAATCTAGGTCAACCTGGATACCTTAGCACTACTTTTGAATACTTATGAGCTTTTCTGCAAGATTTTAATTAATAATTAGCAATCTGCCCCTCACTTCCT
>CM045733.1:66220000-66222500 GCA_024760905.1 Plotosus lineatus | reverse complement strand
ATCGTGTACTCATCATTCTCCAACACTTCAAACTTATTGTTATAAAAAGGTTAGAGCTGATGTGGTTGAATAGTGCAAAGGTGATGAGAGACTGGAACACTAACCACAATACCAAAGAGAGCTTCCCCTTTACTTTGCAAGCTTCTCTCTGTGCTGTCAAAGTTTAAGGAGAGCAAGGTTGCCTGGTATCTCCAACTAAAGCCTTTCTTAATGTAGTTTTGCGGGTAATTGGATAACACAGGTTTATCCTCTGCAAGCACTTTGTATGAGCAATCCAATTTCACATCCTCCTGAAAGGAAAGCCATTATTCCTCACGAAAGGGTGATGCTATAGTCACCTCTGCACGAAAAGCAACCCAAGATTTTCCGTAAATCCTATCAACACTTAACCTTGTTACTGTCCAATCTGCATTATTGCAATATAATTTCAGATTTGGCCCCCATCTCAATTACGCTGTTTATCCAGAAAGATTTAGGTATTCATATTAACAGGAGCTGGAGATTGTGGGGGAGAAAAAAAAGCCAAGATTGACTATAAAATTTCTTCAGTTTCATAAGGCAAGACAGTGGTTGGTGATTATGACAGGTGGGTTTGTAGTCAAATATCGTATATATGATTACATAGATTACATAAATGGAAGTGTCATTCAAGTAATGCATTCTAGTGCTTTTAGGATAAGTATCAATAATATCAATCCTCAGGGGCAGTGGTGGTCTAATGGTATAGGGCGCTGGATCACTGATCCAAAGGTTGGGAGTACGAGTCCCACTCTCCACAAGGTTGTCACTGCAACCCCCCCAACCCATGTGCAGCTTATTGGGTTGTCAAAGGCCGGCCATGTCTCTCACTGTCTATGGTATGAGGCATGTAAAAGAACCATTGCTGACTTTCGACAAGAGTAGGCTGCAAAGCCGTCGCCATGTTTCCACCCTGCGATGGCCTGGCGAGCTGTCCAGGGTGTACTCTTCCCTCGCCCAGAGTTGGCTGGGATGGGCGCCAGCCTCTCCGCCACCCTAATTAGGATTAAGCGGTTACAGAAAATGAACTGATGAATATCAATCCTCCCATTCAGTTGTGAACTGTCTGCTTCCAATCACAGAGGGTGAAGGCTAACACATGTTAGTTTAGAAACAAGTAAAACCAGTCAAGCACATCTTTTTCAAACTGTTGCTAATTATACATCATGGTGCTTAATGCTTGACACACTTATAGGACAGGACATTCCACCCTCTTCTGAGTACACAGATTCTACGATTTACTTGTTTTGCTTCTTTTGACCCAAGTCTGCGAAGATTCAATTCAAATCAATTCAGTTTTATTTGTATAGATTTTTATTTATTTATTTATTTATTTAGCAATTGACATTGCCATAAAGCAGCTTTATACATTGAATGTATAAAAACCCATCCTCATTTGGATGAAACCATGAAGATATAAACTATATATGAGAAAGTCCATTACAGTCCAACATGTAGTCCGGTTGGTTATACAACTGTAAGTTCTAAATAATTGCGGGAAAAGAGTTTATATCACCAGCAGTGAAATGTCATCTCCACAGTCTGTTAGTGCATCAGGATCCCAGAAGAAGAATGTGTACCTCAGCAAAACAGAGAGAGAGAGAGGTATACGCTTAATAGTGGAATGGAAATAGAAAAATTTATTATTGATGAGTGCAAGCAGGGAGTCCGGCATGATGGGCTATAGAAGCATAACTCAAGAGAGAGAACCAGAAGGAATGTAGACATGTGAGCATCCTGTGATGTTGGCCAATCAGCAACAAGAAGTTTGCTAAGATAATGTGGCGAGAGACCATTATGTGCTTTATAGGTAAAAAGTAGTATTTTATGTTCGATTCAAGATTTAACTTGGAGCCAGTGCAGTGTAAATAAGATTGGGGTGATATGCTCATTTCTTCTGGTTGCAGTAAGGACTCTTGCTATTTCATTCTGGACTAACTGGGGCTTATTTGTGGACATATCAGAACACCCAGACAGTAGCGCAATGAAATAATCTAGTCTCGAAGTTTTTTTTTCTGCATCATATTCATTATTTTAGCAATATTCCTGAAATAAATGAAGGCTACCCAAGTAATGTTATCTATACGAGCTTCAAATGAAAGACCAGAATCAACAATCACTCCAATGTCCTTCACTGCTACAGATAAAAGGGGGTTTGATATCGGTCTAGTTGGACAACTGCTATGGGTCAAGATCCATTTTATTTTTAAGCAGAGGTAACTTCTAGCTTACAGGATTTCGGTGCATAACCAGTGAGAAATCAGTGAGAAATCAGTGAGAAATAAAGGGTTGATCACTCCTGATTGAGTATTTGTTTAAAGAACCATGCTGGGACTGGATCGAGCAAACAGGTTGATGATTTTATCAGGAAATGAATGAGATTAGTTATGTCTTCTGAAATTTAAAATCAACATATTTTTTCCCTTAAAATTATATATATTTTCTTTTTTTTTTCATTTCAAACTTTTGAGCCTGCCATCTA
>CM045733.1:66180000-66215000 GCA_024760905.1 Plotosus lineatus | reverse complement strand
AGCTGACTCTGGGCGAAGCCAGGGTACACCCTGGGCAGCTCGCCGGACCATCGCAAGGCCTATTATCCAATATCCCAACATTATTTGGTGGCTAATGCAGGCAGAATATTTTGATGGGCAATGCATACATAGTATTATTAATTCAATCATCCTCCAATACATACGTTTGTTATGGTTCTCATTTGAAATTCTTATTTATTTTATGGAAATTAATTCCTACCATTTGCGCATCTTGTATCACAACATGAGTGGCACCTTCTGGGCTCTTGGAGTGGGACTCCAGTCCCAGTAGGCTAAGAAAAAAACTGTGTAGATGCTGTGTGGGGTTAGCTGAGCTTCATCACAGTGCTGATCACTCAGGACATAAAGTGACTCAACATTGCACTTTACTGAAAAGTTGTTTAAGGTACAACTACATAAGGTACTGCTGATTTAAAAGTGTTATGTTTGACCTGTTTTCCCCTTTGGGGTTGTCTCTAATATTACCCACACTATGTATGGTCATTGTCAGGCTACCTGCAAATCCCTGCAAGTCATGATACATTAATTAAATAATTAATGCTGTATTTCAGTGAATGACATGGTGGGTGTATTAAGGTGAGCCTCAAAGTGTTCCTTCATCAGCTTTCCTTCATCTCCAACCTGGGTGAGCAGTTCCCCACCCAGAGCAAGCATAGCCTGGGATGGGCCTTGCTTTCCCTCTATAAGCTGTTCGAGAACTTCTTTGAGGCCAACCAAATGTCCATCTCCATGACCTCCTTGAATTCCTCCCTTACCTAGGGTTTTGCTTCTGTAAGTATTTTGAGTGCTTGAAACTTCTTAGCTGCCTCATGAGACCTCTGAGTCCACAATGCTTGAAAGGCCTTTTTCATTAACTAAACATCTTCCTTCACTAAATGTGTCTGCCAGTGGGTTCTCAGGTTGCTGGAAATATGCACTGATAATCTTCTAAACACAGTTCCTGAAAGCCAATCCAGACTGGAGCCTATACATTTCCCATTCAGAATCCATGACCCCCAACCTCTGGTCGGAAATAACAGACATTCTCTTGGAGGTGTGAGTAGAAGGTTTACCTGCATCCAAGGCATACTGCTGCAGATTTGATCACATGACTAACCTTTAGCCTTTAGGTGGCCTACTACCAGATACATTTATAAACTACCCTGGGCTTGAACATGGTATTTGCTTTTAGAAAGTCCATGAGAAGTAGTCATTCCTCCCAATTAAACCCCTCCAGTGTCACCCCATCACCGCATATGCATTGAGGTCTTCAAGGAGTCATTTGGAGCATAAGCTCAAACTACAATCATAACCGTCCCTCCTTCAACTTGAGATCGCAAAGAGGCACCCCCTCGCTAACCAAGGAGAAGTCCAACACGGAGCTACTCAGCTGGGGACTACTGAGTATCCATATTATTGAAATATCTGCAGAATAAACAATTTAAGCTCCCAGATAGATATACACAAGACAACACAGAATAAATGATGTGTGGCTAACAATGAGCCAGAGGAACTGTCCAGATCAAATTAATATCAGTTTTACATCATACCATTTCTAAAAACGTTGTATATAATTTCTATAGACTTCACCTATAGTAATTTGGGACCAAAGTTTTATTCAAAAAATTGGTTCTCTGGAAATGTTCCATGGAAAAATGGTACCATAGAAAGTATTTCTGTTTGAAAGTTTGAAGGCGATTTCTACAGAACATTATCCGATAGGAAACAATGATTTCTATAGAACATTATCTGCATGCAAGTGCACTATTTACATACAATTACAACTAGGTTTGGGAAACCGTTTTCTTTCCAGAACAATAAAGGAAGGGAAGTGGTGGCCTAGTGGTATAGATGCTGAATCACTGATCCTAAGGTTGGGGGTTCAAGCCCCACTCACCACAGATTGTCACTGCCCCCCAAGTGCAGCTAACTGGATTATCAAAGGCCATGTCTCTCAATGTCATGTGAGGTTCATGTAAAATAATCATTGCTGATTTTCGACAAGAGTAGCTGCAAAGCCATCAGTGTATTTCCACCTTGTGATGGCCTGGCGAGCTCTCCAGGGTGTATGTACTCTGCCCTCCCCCGAAGTTGGCTGGGATAGGCACCAGCCTCCCCGCGATCCTAATTAGGATTAAGTGGTTCAGAAAATGAACTGAACAATAAAGTATCAGCATTATAAGCCAAACATGGTGTGCTCAAGTAAGCTGGGTGCTCATGTGAGGCTGTATCAATTGGGACAACAGTTGCTTGAGTCTCTGTGTAGGGAAACAGCCTGCGGTGTTTTCTTGTTTGTGTACTAATGTCAGTGGTGGCACTGACTTTTGGACAGACAAACTCACTTTTGCAGGTTGAAGTTTGTGCATTCCCTCCAGGACCTCTGTAGCATGGGTAGCTTTATGGCAAATAGAACCAAGGTTCTGTTTTTTTTTGTTTTGTTTGTTTTGGTTTTTTTTTCAGGAGGCCTATTATTGAGCCAACAACATCATCTAAGGCATCGTGCACTACCAGTTGGAGACTATGAGCAAAGCAAGATAGTCTCTCTGGTGAAAAGTACATAATCTCATCTTCTACACTGGCCACGTCTAGATCACAGGTGTCATCTCCTTATCCTGTCTCTCTCTCTCTCTCTCTCTCTCTCTCTCTCTCTCTCTCTCTCTCTCTCTGTTTACATGAACTGGTGAAAACTGAGTGAAGACCTTTTTTTTTTTTTTATATTGGATGCATTGTCAGTTATAATGAATGGCACCTTCTTCCAAATATTGCAGTTGTCCACAACATCATCATAGTCCTGGAAAATATTTTCAGCTGTGTGTCTCCCTTTCAAATTCTTACAGATCAGCATTATGCTCTGTAAATTGAATTCAACCATGAAATGGCCTTTCATCCCAAAAAAAGACCTCGTTTGATCAATTTGGCCATAAAGCGATGGTCAGAAAAACATGGCCAGCTTTTGCCGTCAGATTAGTTAGATGCACTTTCAAAGAAACTGAACATTGTGGAATAAGACTCTTTGGGTAGGCATTGTGAATGAGGGTTGAACCTGTTGCAAGATTTTCAACAGTAAAGAGGGGGAGGATATCATTTAAAATGGATTTTAAAATGCTGTCTGACAGAGGCATTTGATGTGCGTTGGTCAACGGCCACTCAGAAATTAAAGTTGGAGGATGGCTGTCTACATCTTTACTTGGTTGGGTCATGACACTACTGGATGCAGACTCTAAGATTTCAAGCTGTTTCTACTGTAAGCGGAAATTCTTCGTATAATTCTCTGCATATTGCTGTAATTACAAAAATCAAGTATTTGACCTAGCTCTGGTCCTCAGTTAGCTTATTTCATGAAAGTGTATTTCAACAAAATGTCACATTTGGATTCAGCAAAGTATTCTGGGAAATGAAGTTCTGTCCGATAATTTTCCACAATTTGAATGTTATTGCAATTTTAATGATCTATTTTATCCAGTATGTTCTTAATGTTAATGTGTGTTTCTAAAATAGGTCTATATACTGTAATGAACTATTGTGTGCATAGAGTCCATACAATAATATCGATATGAAATTCATGTTGTAAGGCGTCAGTGGTAAATACACCTATTTATGTATCAAGAATTTCTTTGAATTTCATTGAATTCTAATTCTACGTCCTGCAATTCTAATTTCGATGACACTACTGCTTCCTGCTTGCAATCTCAATCCAAATTCAAGAATTGAATTGGAACTTAGGGGTCATTTTCACTTCAATACTTAATTTCATAAAAACCTGATAGAAATACAAACTGGCTGTCAGTCCTACTCACAAACATTACCAGCAGCTATAGGCAAGTTTTGAATCAGAAGAAACCCTTGTTTACCTTCTTTACGAAATAGTTATGAGTATTAACAGATTAATTAAAATATATGTTGGGATTTTTGTTGAATTAAAAGGTCCACCGAGATAAATTCAGTCGCTCTGAGTGGGTCCATACAAGCATGGATGCATAACACCCACTGGATTTGCGTGACTGTTGTATTAATTCTATGATGATTAACATATAGAAATAATGTAAAAAACATATAAAATGGGATCAGCTTATTAATTTTGCCCATTCACAGTAACCTTATGGATATTACATTTCAGTTGGAAATGAGAAAAGAATGCATGTGGGATTACACGTGCATTGCAACGGTCCCTAGTTACAATCATGGCAGATATTTCTTATTTAAATGCATTCATTTGTTGTATATCATTGCTGCATCCCCACACAGAACAATGGGGCATTAGTAAGTTGCTTTAATGAAATTTTAAGCAGTGTAAATATCTGCAAATGTCGCAAAATAGTAGCATTGATCATATGCTTGTGTTTGTCGTGACCTTTGACATGGGTACCACACATATATGTACTGTAAATGCTAATTCAACATAATAAACTTTCCGCCATTACATGTTACCATTTTCTTCATCTAAACGATATAAAACTGAACATGTACACATATGTTCATGTAAGTACATGTTCAGTTTTATATCAGACAGACACAAAGGATGCTTGAGTTTCATCTTTCATTGTCAATGGAGGCCACAGCGCCTGGATTTCATCAGGGCTCCAGTGTTATTGATGCACTTGCCACCTTCACAACTTAATCTTTTGACGAAATCAAGCAGCACATACTTTCACTGATCCATATTCAAAATGTGAAAGTATACAGTATGCTAAAATAAATAGTATATAGCCGAATGAACAAAGAAAGCTAAACATAGGATTGAAACAGGCAAATTTGTGTACAGTACCTCTGTGACATCCCTTTAGAAAATATAAAACCTGTTCTATCCATGCTTTATACATTTGATGGTTACACTTGAGGGCTTGTTGGTTGCATGCAGCTAAAAAGCAAGCTGTAATTGAAAGGTTTTTCTCTTCATCTGGTACTCAGTAACTGTGAAAGTTTCATCTCCACACTAAACACTTTTTTTTTTTTTTTTTTGCTCATTATTATTTCTGTATCAATAATAATAATAAAAAAAATCTTTAGTCATGAATACTTGTACTCGAATAATACCTCAAAATGCATATTACTGCAATACTCAACATTTGCCTACACCTACACAAGAGATTAATAGCTCTTATACAAGTTTGCACATTGTGTAGGACTTGGGATACAGCCATGAATTGCAAATAAGTAAGGAGAAAGTGAAATTCCAAATATGTCAATCCTATTGTTCTTATTAATAATCCTTTCATTTAACTCTAGAGTTGTATTAATTTTTCACTGAAATCTTACTTCGAGGACTTAAAGAGCTCATGACAGTGCAGACTGCACAAACTTGAATCAAGGAAATCGAAAAGTACCGTATTTTCTAGACTATACGTCGCTCCAGTGTGCAAGTCGCATTGGCCAAAAAATGCATAACGAAGAAGAAACAACACATATAAGCTGCACTGGACTATAAGTCACAAACTCATGGAAACTGACTAGGCTTGGAAATCTGCTAGCAGTTTATGTGACGTTGTGGTTCTCGCTCTGATAGAGAGGAGGTTGCGTTGCATGAAGCGGTAACACCAAGAAAGTCCTCACGCAAAGTCATTTATATTCACCTCCTTGGCAAATACCTGGACGTGGAGACGCAACTGTACTGTTGACAAGCCTCTCCCTGCAGAACGTTGCTCAAACCCCCGTGTGCGAGCTCGTTCCTCTAGCTATGGCCTTCTAGCTTTTAGGCCACGATTAGCTTTTAGCCCGCAATTAGCTTTTTTGTTTTCTTTATTGCAGTAATAATATTCTCCGCTTTTCTCCTCTCTTCCCGCCTTCTTGCAGTTGTTAGTGTAAAAATAAACATGTTTGTTATTATTATGATATTTCACTACCTGGACATGGAGATGCAACTGCACTGTTGACAAGCCTCTCCCTGTGGCACGGTGCACTCAAGCACCCATGTGCGATCCCGTTCCTCAAAATGTGGCCATCTAGCTTTTGGACCGTGATTAGCTTGTTTTGTTTGTTTTCTTCAATGCAGTAATAATAATCTCCGCTTTTCTCCAGTGCCTCACACGTTTCTCGTTCACTCCAAACTGTCTTCCTGTTGCTCGATTACCATTTTCTGACACATATTTCACTACTTGCAGCTTGTAATCCACAGACGAGAATTTTATTTTGGGGGACATTTCTTCAGTGGGGGATGAGCAGGTACTGGTACCTAAGCCTAGAGTGCCATCTTGTGGTTGTGAGTGTAAAAATAATATATGTGAAATTATGTTTATGATGACGAACAGAATTATATGTAAAAAAAAATCCACATATAAGTTGCTCTGGAGTATTAGTCGTACCTTCAGCCAAAGTATGAAAAAAAAAAAAAAAAGTGTGACTTATAGTCCGGAAAATACGGGATGCATAAAATAATAGGTTTAGATAATATCAGTTACGCCAATGATGTCACAAGAAAATGGCGGATATTTTGATTCCTCACAATTGATGTTTCTTGCCAGCTGTTAAGTGAGGAATCAAAATATCCACCATTTTCTTGTGACATCATTGGCAGAATGTATTTCTGCTTGGTAGCCAAATCAGACCTGAATGCAGCAAGGAAACAGCAATTTTTCCAAAAAAAAAAAAAAAAAAAAAAAAATTGACAGTTGTTCCACTGTTATACAAGGCATACACAATTTATTATATCATGTAATGTAATGGCGTGTCACTGAGCAGATGGGTTGGTCATAGCAGAATGATTGACAAACACAACAGAAATTATTATAATAAAAAAAATAAAATTAAAAAAAAAAAAAAAAAAAATAATAATAATAATAATAATAATAATAATCTATTGTAGGCTGCGGGCGGGTTAATAAAGATGAGAAAGACAAAGAAAATACTGGAACAACGCCCACACTCAGTATTTTCTTACTTACAAGCACAGCCAAACAGGTCTTCTCATTTCACAACCAAAACTCCAGACTAAACAATGCAGTGCAAAGGCTTTATTCATTGAAACAGCAGCGGTGGCCTGGTGGTAAAGGTGCTGGCTTGCTGATCCTAGGGTTGGGGGTTCAAGCCCCACTCAAGACAGGTTGTCACTGTCCCCCCAGTGCAGCTAACTGGGTTATCAAAGGCCGGCCATGTCTCTCACTGTCTGTGCTGAGGCTGTAAAAGAACCATTGCTGACTTTCGACAAGAGTAGCTGCAGAGCCATCAGCATGTTTCTGCCCTTCAATGGCCTGGCAGGCAGTCCAGGGTGCACTCTGTCCTCAAACAGAGTCAGCTGAGATGGGCACCAGCCTCCCTGCAACCCTAATTAGGATTAAGCGGTCTAGAAAATGAATGTATAATCATTGAAACTTTTTTTTTTTTTTTTTCAGCTTCGACACACAGACATGATTTTACCATTTTAAAGATTTTTCCTGAACACAATGCATTTTAGAATTAATGTGTAATCATTAAATATGCCAGGAAAAACTTTGTTAATAAAAGAGTGAAAACCCGCTGCTCTAATGAGCTTTTCCATCACAAAGTACGAACAGAAAAATGTTATCTGGCCTGCACTCCAGTTTCATTAAACACGCCCAGAAGATGGACACACTTTAATGGATACAAGCAACAAAACAAAACAAAACAGATTAAGTTTTAAGAAAAGTAAATCCCAGTGATCTTAAAGCATGAAAGTGTTGTGTTGTTCAATTGTGCACACTTAAAGAAAGTTTACATTGCTATTGTTCACTGTGAACTTGAATACATGTTTTAATACATACATTTATATAATATTTAGAGGGTTTTTGTTTTAACAATCAACACATACTTATACAAAATATTTCTGTTTGTGGTTGAACTGAGTCTCATTATCATTCGTTCATTTATTCATTCATTTTCTGAGCTGCTTAATCCTAATTAGGGCCGCGGAGAGGCTGGTGCCCATCTCAGCCGACTGTGGAAGAGGGCAGAGTACTACCCTGGATAGCTCACCATAACAGGGCTTCAAGCTTATCACATAAGCACCTAAACAATATTCAAACAACCACCGCAACCATATCCAATAATCAGCATTTTTAATGCCCACGGTTAAGTTTGTTTGGCAATTGCTCATAACCAACATGGGAAACACTGAGATAAGGAACAGACGTGCTGCTTTCTTGAGAATCATGAGAAGGCTGCCATGTGAGGAAGACAGATAGAATTGGTATTATTGCGCCATTGCAGCAGACTTTGAACATATTCCATGTCTAGCCGCCTTCGAACTTTGACCACCAGTTTGAGGACATGGGAGTATTGTGATTACGGCTGTGGGAAGTAGGATTTTTCTACGGCTGACCTCGACACAAAACCCTTCCTCAATGTGGGTTAATAGGTGTCAACACAGTTTTTCTCAAAATGGGCTGAACACAGCCTTGACAAATCGGTGATGCTCTATTTGTCTTGGTCTGATGAACCTGTTTCTTCCACTGTTTATGACAAATTGGGTCTTCAGGAATTTAAATAAAGTATAACCGCCCCCTCAGGTGTTTGAGCAAAATCCTGCCACACCACAATCTGGCATGTTGTTGCCAAATAAAGAGAATATGGCATTGACATATTTGTATTAACTTTTCACTAAAATCTTGCCACAGTCTGCATCGGTGCACATTCAATGCAGGAGTTATCGATTTTTCCATGGCACGCAATTCAAAGTTTTCATGCAAGTGCGCTTTGCTTCAATTTGGAAAAAAAAAAAAAAAAAAAAAAAAAAAAAAAATTGCTGCTTTTAGGAAAAAAAACCAAAACATGAAAAATGGTGCCATGCTCTGTAAACTGCTGTATAAAGTGTTCTCCATCATATCCCAAACATTTTCAGTGGGGTAACGCTCACTTGGTGCCAATCCATTTGTCAAAATAATCCCGCACGCTCCCTGAACCACTCTTTTATTATTGAAGCCTGAATTTTGTATCTGTGCCACCATCAGGGAAAAATCGCATTAATTAAAATTCAGGACATTCAGATTATCAGCTGATTTTATTATATTGCCTCAACCTGACAGTCTGAGTTCATAACTACAGGCCTACACAGTGGCTGATATGTGTTATTAGTACACTACAGAATGTGCTTCCTTCTTCATTTGACACAGCCATCATTCTGCAATAAGGTACATCTGGACCTATTAGATCATATGACCTTTTCCTTTGTCCAGTCTCGAAGTTTTACATTCCTTGGCAACTTGAATATTTTTGTTCTTATTGTTCTTCGTAACAAGAGATTTTCTTATGCCTACACAGCTGCTGAGTAACAATCATGTGAGTTCTCATTGGGCCGTAGGTCTAAATGCTTTTAATTCCATTATTAAACCTAATTATGAATTTCAGTTTCCATTTTGTTTACATTTCAACTTCATCAAGAAAATCTCCAATCATGGCCAATCGAGAGGTTTTTTATTATTTTTTTGTTTGTTTTGTTTTTTTTACACTATGAAGTGATGATGTCAAGATAATGACTCAGAATTAGCCCTCCATGCTTCAACAATGTCTTCGACAAATAAACTAATCTTTTAAATTGTCCTGAAATTAAAAAAAAAAAAAAAAAAAAAAAAAAATATATATATATATATATATATATATATATATATATATATATATATATATATATATTTAAAATAATTACCCTTCTGAAAAGTAGTGACATCCACAACCATCAAAAAGACTTTCCAGCATAATTGTCTTGGAAATAATGAGGTATCACTGCATCAGTAAAGGTTAAATACTATGCTTCGAAGTACCGTGATTCATTCAGTGTGATGGTCTGGTGAGCTGTCCTGGGTGTCCTCTGTCCTTGCCTGGAGTCAGCTGGGATGAGCACCAGCCTCCCCCGAGACCATAATTAGGATTAAGTGGTTACATTAAATGAATCGTTCATTCATTCATTCATTTCATTATTTTTCTGAACCACTTAGTCCGATTAGGGGTCACAGAGAGCCTGGTGCCCATCTTTGCCAACTCTGGGCATGGGTAAAGTACACCCTGGAAAGCTCACCAGGCCACCCCAGTGCAGGAATATGCTGACAGCTATTCAGCTCTTGATGAAAGTCAGCAATGGTTGTTTTACAGCCTCTCACCACAGACAGTGAGAGACAGGGCCAGCCTTTGATAGCCCAGTTAGCTGTACTGGGTACTGGGGGAGCAGTAGTGACAACCCGTTGATATTGGGGCCTGTACCCCCAACTTTGGGATCAGTAAATCGATACTCTACCACTGGGCCATCACTACCCACTACTGTAATGAATCTTTTTTATGCGTTTTTTTTTTTTATTTATTTATTTTTTCCCCAGATCAGTGTATTTAATAGTTTAATCAGGTTACATGGCTTACGTGTTTGCCTCTCCACTAACTCAGTGATTTCAGCTCATTAGATTCTACTTATCTAGTAATTCTCTTGATTGAGTGGTAGATGAAAATAGCATTTAGCCTTTATATGTAATTTAATGGAGTCTATTTGCTCCATTAGATGTGTCTAGCAAGAAGTCCAATGACAAACACGTGTGTCACTGTGTGTCGCATTGCTGTAACATTCACATTCATCTCAGACATTCAAGTAAATGTGCCGCTGCACTGAAAATGACAGCATTTATCTTCATAATAGTTAACTCAGTCAAGTTAAGTCAGATTTTCTCTTATTTTTTATTTTCACACAAGCCTTACAATTACACATCAAATATGATTGGTTTTATGACTTTTTGTTTTTTTCCCCTTATTGAACACTACTTGAATGTGTTTAACTAAGACAGAAGGTGTGCGTGCAAGTCTAAAACCAGCTGTGCGTGCAAATCTGAAGCTAACACACAATATCTCCAGAGCTGATGTTATCACAGCAAACTTGCTAACTGTTGAACTTACAGTGGTTTGTAAAAGTGGAACTGTGGACAAACAAATCAATGTGCATTGAAAAGTGAATCTACTAAATAAGACATAACAAGATCAGAGTGATTCAAGATAGGCTAAAGACATATGTGCTCCCTTGGGGAAGCACACTATTAGGCTTTTATTTATAGGGCCTATAATTTCTGAGGGCAAAAATCAGCATGGAATGCTGTGGTTGTGTGTATAAGTCGAGTAATTCGCTGTCACAAGGTGTTCCTCCAGTTCTATTTCAGCCTGAATAACCTACATGGTGCTTCACAATTCCTGTTTTGTTTTGTTTTTTGTTTTTTTTTATAAGAAAGGATGGTCTTTCCAGAGACCTACTGCATTCTACACATAAGGGTAATTAAAGACAGAATTGTGTGCATGTCAGAATCTAATTCTGGAAATTGTGAATAATTATCAAAATAAATTTGCTATCCAGGAAAATTGTATAGATTAATCATAAGGTCAAAAGAAATCCTTTATTTTCATTCATTGTTCATACAGTGATCCCTCGCTACTTCACGTTTCAGTTCCTGCGGCTTCGACGCATCGTGGGTTTTTCAAAAATATCATCATCATCATCATCATCATCATCATCATCATCATCATCATCATCATCTTCCGCTTAGTCCAGGGTCGGGTCGCGGGGGCAGCAACCTAAGCAAAGAGGTCCAGACGTCCCTCTCCCAAGCCACTTCCTCCAACTCTCCCGGGGGGGGACACACCGAGGCGGTCCCAGACAAGCCGAGAGGCATAGCCCCTCCAGCGTGTTCTAGGTCAACCCTGGGGTCTCTTCACGGTTGGACATGCCCGAAACACCACACCAGGGAGGCGTCCGGGGGGCATAATAAAATATCAAAAATATTCATCAAAAAAATAAATAAAATAAGGAAATTAAGGAAAAGTAGTGGAAAAGTTAAGGAAAATGCCACAAAACAAAGCAAATTATGAAAAAAAAAATAAATAAAAAATAAAACGCACATCTGTTTGTGTGCGCGCTTCTGGGTGTGCATTTGTGTGTGTGTGTGTGTGTGTGTGTGTGTGTGTGTGTGTGTGTGTGTGTGTGTGTGTGTGTATTTATATTTTATTCACATCTTATGCATTATTTTTTAATGTTTAATTATTATTATAAGCATTTGTAGCATTGAATATGTATTTCTTGATATTATATACACATATACTACTTTGCGGAAATCCTGCATTCGCGGAGGGTCTCGGTCCCCATTAACCGCGAAAAGTGAGGGATCACTGTATACTTAACTTGTATAAGAAAGTTGCTTTACATTTTTAGTACCATGTGAGAATTGCAAGCTTAAATTTCAAGGATATTTCTACCTCAGTATTATAAAGTACCCTCTTTTTCATGTCTGGTGAAGACTTACAGTGGGTACCAATTAGCCTACAGTTAATTATCTCTTATGCTTTTGATCCTTGCTACCTCTTCCATGTCAGACATTCTCGTATGTTCCTCATGCCTGCTTGAGCGATAAAATCTTTGGAGATTTATGCTCCAGTATACGTGTCCTCTAATATATCTGAAAACTACTGAAACCAAAGTGCCTGAACTTGACAAAGAAAGATTAAGTTCAGCCACTTGTGTTCCAACATACATGCTTTATAATGGATCTGAAAACTACTGAAACCATTTAAAGAAGCTTCAATCTTTTTTAGTACAGAAATTACAATTAAAAGAAATAATAAATAAGAAATAAAAAATCTCTCCGAGTTAGTTACCACACCTGTACCTTTTCCGTTTAAGTTGATTGGTCAATCTGCTACATTACATATTTTAGATGTCACCATTTGCATCGTGTCGGTATAAAGAAAGAATGATAAACAAACCAAATTGGAAGGAAAGATGGCTTATTTCAGTTCATTGATGAGCTCACACTTAGGAATTTGTTTGAGTGAGCTCTCCGTTCAAAGAGATGCTGTTTGTTGCAAATGTGATCCAGAAATAAGCACACACACACACACACACACACACACACACACACACACACACACACACACACACACACACACACACACACACACACACACACCACAGTCTCTCCTGGGGTGAGGCTAATTATGTATTTAGAATTTGCAGCATACCTCGTTGTGCTTTTATGTTTCTGTCACTTTCCATACAGTCAATAGAGCTGGACACATCCCGAGCACAACAAACCATTGTGTGACTCCTTCCAAACACGTGCACACACACACACACACACACACACACACACAAAAAGGTCACTCTTGGTTCACAGGAAGTGGAATGATTCTAATTACTGGGATACCAAGAGGTGCAGAATACTTAATGTATTCTGCTTGTTTTCTCTGACACGCTGTAGCATGGCGTTGTCCTTTCCAAGAGAAGGCCTGATGTGTTTCTCGAAAAAGACAAAGCTATCTGACAGAAATAGAGCCCTACAAGTAGATTATGTTAGGTGCAACCACTCTGGTGAGAGTCTGCAGTATGAGCTTAAAAAAGGTGGAAAAAAAAAAAAAAAAAAAAAAAAAAAAACATCCCCAAATCCCACAAGCAATGTGTGGGCAAACCATTGTTATTTCACTAGAGAACCTTACAGCTATAATGTGTTAGACATTTCTTTGTGTATCAATTGTGCTTGGTTTGAGCACCTGTCCAAAAGTGGCATGGCCTCACCAAAAAATGGTTATTTTCATAGGATGGAAGCTGAGAATGTAACAGTGCTGTCAAACACCCAGCCTGTGTAATTAAGTAATTATTTTGTGCTGCTAGTGTAGTTTTATTATTCAGCCATAGGACATAAACATGTCTTTTTTTTCTGGGATTATAACAAAGTTTGTAAAACAGGCAGTGTCCCGAAATGAGGATGATTCAGCAAATGTATAGCATCTATATCATCGAATCCTGTTTAACATTATTTCATCCCTATTATTTTTTAAAAATGAACATATTTCAGGGCGGTGGTGGCCTGGTGGTAAAGACTGATCCTAAGGTTGGGGGTTCAAGCCCCACTCAAGACAGATTGCCCCCCCCCCCAGTGCCGCTGACTGGGTTATCAAAGGCTGGCCATGTCTCTCACTGTCTATGGTGTCTAAGGTTCATTTAAAAGAACCATTGCTGACTTTTGATAAGAGTAGGCTGCCCTGCGATGGCCTGTCGTGCCATCCAAGGTGTACTCTGCCCTTACCCGGAGTCGGCCGGGATAGGCGCCAGCCTCCCAGCGACCATAATTAGGATTAAGCAGTTACAGAAAATGAACTGAACTGAATATATTTCGTAGTAGAGTGAAGCAGATTAAAAGAAAAGAGAAACTAGATATTAAACACATGTGTGGGTGAATGTAGAACGCTAAATTACAAATTAGGATGCTGTGCCAAATCAGACATAATTGGTCACACATTTAAAAACTTGTTCTTTTCTTGAAATCAGTTGAAAAATACAACGAGGCATTAAAGCATGTTAAATCCACTTTGATCACGGATTTACATCTTTACTTCAAGTATAGGTTCAGAGAGAAGGCACAAAAAACAGAGTGATGTATAATATCGGTTTTCATAATCACATATATCATGTATGGAATTTATATCCCGTACCGCTTCTCCTGTTTATGGTCATATTGAAGCTGAAGCCAGTTCCAGCAGCTTGCCAGTCTATTGCAGGGCAAATATAAACAATCATTCACATTCATATATTTTTAAAGATTTATACATAAATATACATGGGAGGAATTAAAGGGATGTTGTTTATGTGTAATGGAAGAATGAAACCTTGAAATATATACATACATATGACTCTCAGGTTTCTATCCCGTCATATATACATTCATAGTTATGAGTCTTTGGTCACTATCCTGAGGTATTGCCAGTCTAGACAGATACATACCCCTCCAGTCTACCTCAAAAAAAAAAAAAAAAAAAAAAAAAAAAAAAATTCTCCCATGGAGTTGTACAACAACTTGAGTCAGCATCGCTTGCTCATACCTGAAACTCCTACCAGGTGCCTGCAGATGTTCAAGTAGGCTAATATTTGCCCTTGTCTTTTTGGGCACAAGGGCATTTCAGAGGGAGCTCAGAGAATGAGTATGTTGGTATAATATCACAGGCATCAGGTACATCCTCCCATAAGTCTTGGAAAAATCCACTGGTAGATGATATATTAAAACCCCTTACTGTGAACAAAAACATCTATTAATTAAGAAATCTTCTGTTGCTGCTTTAACCAGCATTATAGGTGCAGTAGACAGTGCACGCTCTATCCACTCCCATAGCATAACAGTAAAGATTACCACTCAATTAATATCCTAATCACCTGTGACTTTCAGAACCATCTGTTAAATCTGGTACTCCATTTCCCAGTCTTTTTTTTTTTTTTTTTCAAAATGATGTGCGAGGTCAAGAGGTCATCTGTTTGGATACATTATATCATTTTAAAACAGCGTATATTTAATACAGTATATAAATTAAAACCAGTGGTTAGCGGCTTTACACACTAGTGAATGTGTGAACACTTGTAGCTGCCAGTATGTCACATCTGTATTTTTTTTTTCTTGGCCTCTGATTTCAGTTCAAATCACAAAAAAAAAAAAAAAAAAAAAAAAAAAAACAGAAAAAAAAAAAAAAAAAAACAAGGTTACTATTTATGCTGCTGAACATAATATGTGGACTTTATGCGACTTCAGAGGAAAGAAAATTATTCTTCTGCATAGAATTTCATGAATATTTGTGTGCACACATGCCCCTTTGTCCTTTAATGGAATTTCAGGGCATCCACCTATGTTAATTAAAGCAACTTGCATGCACTTTTTAATTTAAAACAGTATGCTGAGAACACAGCTGCACATAAATTTTAACACACTGAATCCAACATGAGCCTTTTTTTCTCAATTTTCTTCAGTTACTCTTCAACTTATTAAAAAAATACATTTATTTGTACTGACTGTGGGCTTGCGGTCAAGGTTTTTTGTTTTTGTTTTTGTGTGTGTGTGTGTTTTGTTGTTTTTTTTTTAACCCAAAATTACACAGCATCAGCATTTTTCTGACTCTTTAATAATTCATAACATATTAGAATATTAGAAACATGAAAAGTAGTGTGACATGTTGATTTTCTTTTCGTAGGAAACTGTGTGTGTTTGTCTGTCGTTAATAAAGTGCATGCTCAGTCGTAGTGGCCATTCGATATATTGTTTATGTAACTATTATTAGACATTTAAAAGCATCCAGAAATTGTACTACAGTAAAGTGATATTACTATTGTCATTCCATTTACAAAGACAGGATGAGTATATTCGACAAGTCGATGTTCAAGTTAGATAGACCATGCGAGTGTTCGAAGAGCTGGAACAGGTACATTTTTAAATTTATTTTTTCCACTAATGACACAATAAATAATGTCACGGCATTAGTAGTCTTATTATTAGTAATTCTTCACATGACACATACCATTCAGGTAACCTAATGTATCCTAATATTAGGCCCTGTTATATAACAACAAGGATCTGGCGTTAAATCTGCCACTTGGTGCCACAAGAAGGGTCAGCGACCACGTGTGTGTGTGTGTGTGTGTGTGTGTGTGTGTGTGTGTGTGTGTGTGTGTGTGTGTGTGTTCCACAAGTCAGTATTATCATGTGATAATACGTGTTGTATGCACATGGTCATATTAATAATGAGATGACACCCAATGACAAATACTGTAGTTAAAAATGTATCATGATAAATGATGGTAGTAAACACAAAGAGATTGCAACCTGTGATATGTAATAAATAAATAAATAAAAAAGTGGAGCAACTGTAGCTTATTATAGCAGCAACCACCCAACAGCATACAGCAGCAAAAAAGTGCTTTGTCACTGTTGGCAATGCAGGATAATGTTCAAGATGTGCAGGGCTCATCAAACCACCGACTTGCATGATAGAGACAAGTGCATGAGCATGCACTGTTCATTGCCTGGAGCTAAATAGCATGCTCGCTGAAATCATTGACTAATTAATACTAAGTATGGTAGGTTACTTTTATTATTATTATTATTATTATTATTATTATTATTATTATTATTATTATTGAGTACTGGAAAATATGTACTCATGCTGTGATTCAGATTTGTATCACTTAATGTGAGCAATCAATAAAATGTCAGTAGCATCCCCTCCATCAACACCCAATAAATACTTCAGTATTAATAAACATTCAGAATAAAATTTGCTTGTGCTTACAAATCAGTACCGGTACTGTCAGTTACATGAATTACATAACAGCAAATTTATTGGGGCTGGTGGAGTAGTGGTCAGGGTGCTGCGCTCATGATCGGGAGGTTGTGTGTTCAAATCCCAGTTAGACCCCCACTGTGCTAAGACCCCTGGGCAAGGTCTTAACCATAAGTGTGCCTCTGTCCACCCAGCAGTATAAATGGGAACCAATAAAAATATACTGGGAAGGTAACCTGTGATGGACTGGCGTCCCATCAAGGAGAAGTCGTACTCCTAGTTGCTTCATGCTATGAAAACCGAAGATAAGCACCGGTCCGATGAGCAACTAGGGCTTGGGTGTAAAAAGCCCAACAGGCTTTACCTTAACAGCAGAGATTTAGTATTTCGCTGTAGTTTGTGATATGCTTGAGAATCTCAGAAGAGACACACTTAATAAACTATCATTTACATTACGATCAAACAGTATTAACTAATTTTAAAGCTGCAATATGCATTTAGCAAGGACAGTGGTGGCCTAGTGGTATAGGGCGCTGCATCGCTGATCCTAAGGTAGGGGGTTTGAGTCCCACTCTCCACAAGGTTGTCACTGCCCCCCCCCCCGGTGCAGTTAACTGGGTTATCAAAGGCCGGTTATGTCTCTCACTGTCTATGGTGAGAGGTTCATGTAAAAGAACCATTGCTGACTTTCGTAAAGAGGAGCTGCAAAGCCGTCAGCGTGTTTCTGTCCCTTGCTGAAGGGTTGTGTCAGGAAGGGCATCCGACGTAAGAACCTATACCAAATCAAACGTGCGAATCATTTGCTGTGGCGACCCCTGATGAAGGGATAAAGCCGAAAGGAAATCGCAATATGCATTCCGCAGACACTTTATCCAAAGTGACTTATATTTGTTATTTTTTTTACACAATTAAACAACTGAGGGTTAAGATCCTTGCTTAGGGTGGTACTGGGCCTTGATACGTCAACCTTTGGTTCAGTAACCACTGAAACTTCAATGCCTAAGGTATTACTAAGGTAACTAGCAGTGAGGTCTAGGATCGCCAGGATTGCCTATAGTTATGTTTTCTGTTAAGTCCCATTGTATAATTGTCACTATTTTGAGCACTGAACAGCCAACTGACCGCATCATTGCGTAAGTCATTACTTTAATAAAAAAATGATAATTTTCATTCATACTAAAAATACAAATTTAGCAAGGAGCATATGCTTCCTGTCATGCTGTCTTAACTAGTCTTGCTAGCTTGCTTTGTTTTGGGACAGACTCCCTCTGCAGCGAGTATTGATGCCATTCGCAAAAGTTTGTTGGTATTGACATACCCTCATTATAATGACAAAAAGTTTTTATTTGTTTTTTTTTTTTTTTTTCCCAACTGATTTAAAATCCTCAGTTCTCAAATTCTCTAGTTTTCACAAAATGTGAGGATTTGTATTTCATACATGTTTCATGGATTTTGCAATTGGAAATATGTATGGTACGTACCAAAGTACCAAATACCCCACGTCCCAGTGGCTCCAGGTTTACCGACCCATGGCACTTACTTCACATGTCATGAAAACCCTCAAGAGACTCATACTGGGTCAACTCAAGTCCATGGTTACACAACATATGGACCCCTTTCATTTGGCCTACCAGCCTGCTCTCGGATTTGAGCACACCATCCACACTCACCTGTGTCCATGCTCACCTGGAGCAGCCGGTGAGCACCGTGAGGGTCAAGGTTTTTGACTTTTCCAGTGTATTAAACACCATCAGGCCATATCTGTCTTGTATCCTGGATTGTGGACTACCTGACCGGAAGACGTCTTGTGTATGTGCGCCTACACTGGAGCCGTGCACAAGAGACCATCCTCTCCCCTTTTCTTTTGACCCGCAACACAACAGACTTCAGCAACTGCACCTGCCTTATTCAAATGTTTTAATGTTTTCCTGATGACTCTCTTGTAGTTGTTTGTATCAGAGAAGGTGAGGGGATGGAATATCAGGTTGAGGCGGATTCCTTTATCACATGATGTGAGCAGAATCATCTGCAGCTTAATGTAACAGAGACAAAGGAATTGACTGTTGATTTCAACAGATTAAAAACACTCGCAAGCCTTGTTTCCATCCAGCACAACAATGTTGAAATAGTGGAATTCATGTTGACAGTAAAATAGACGGGGTTAACAACACTACACATTACAAGACGTTCCATCTCAACTGGACTCTCTGAGGGTAGTGCCTGAGAAGCGAGTGTTCTCCAAGATAATAACAATACTGAAAAAAAATACCTCCCATCCACTTCATAGCCTGATGATCAGTCACAGGGATGGCCAATAAACTGCACAGCTTCTCCATATAGCAACAACATCCATGTAATACATTTACATTTTGCACTACATTGACATTCTACTCTTTATCAAATTTACAATGCTGTACATATCACTGTCTGTCAGCATTCAATCTGTATGTTTTTATACATATTATTGATGCATTCATTTTATGACCTGCTTAATCCTATCAGGGTTGCGAGGAAATTGGTGCCCATATCAGCCGACTCTTGCCGAGAGCAGAGTATACTCAGAACAGCTCGCCAGACCATTGCAGGGCAGAAACAAACTGACGGCTATGCAGCCTATTCTTGAAAGTCAGCAAGGGCACTTCAGATAACCCAGCACCTTACAACCAGGCCACCCCTGTCCCTTTATTCATAGTGGTACCTTCTAAAAAAAATATATATATATATATATATGGTATGGTAGGCCTCCGTCAGTCCCGAAGGACTATGGCTGCGCTCTGGCTGGTATCCCGGCTGGTGATACCCCCCAGTGTGCAGAGCCTGGGTAGGGAGTAATGAGGGACAGGCTGTTACCCAAGCAGCAAGTCCCCCCCGTCTCGGCACCACCGGAAGGATCCAATGGAAAGGCAAATGCTGATACGACTGGGTTCCAGTGCCGCTGCAGGAGAGAATCTACGGTCAATTTAGAACAGCTAATTGTTACAGCTACAGTGCACGTCTTTGGATTGCGGGAGGAAACCGGAGCACCCGGAGGAAACCTGCACAAGCACGGGGAGAACATGCAAACTCCACACAGAAACGCCCAGGCCGGGAATCGAACCCGGGCCTTCTTGCTGTGAGGCGGACGTGCTAACCACTACGCCACCGTGCCGCCTATATATATATGCATATATATCAATAAATACATATTCAATGCTGTAAATGCTTATAATAACAACTGAACATTAAAAAAATAACATAAGATGTAAATAAAATATAAATACAGACGCTCCCCAACTTACCAACATTCGTTTTGCAAACATCCTGAGACCAAGGTCGAAAGTGAAAGTATTATAATAAACTGGATAAGAGTGAAACGCTGTAAATCAGATTCGCTGTGCTGTGCTTGAGAAAAAGAGCGAGATCGTTTATAGTACAAACTCGTATAGATTATTTATACAACGTTTAAACATACAAAGAACACCCTGCAACGACTTATAAACATATTCATCTAAGAACGGCCGTCCTGAGCCTAACTCGTTAGTAAGCTGTGGAGCGTCTGTACACACACATACATACATACGAACGTGCACGCGCACACACGCGCACAGATGCGAGTGCACACACAGCTGCAACAATATATCCAGTTTTGATGTAAGATTTTTTTTTTTTTCCTTTTTCGTGTTTGTTGAGGGCTTTTTTTTTTGTTTGTTTGTTTTTGTGACATTTTCCATAACCTTTTCCCCTATTCTTCCTTAATTTTTAAATTATTTTTAATTCAATGAATATTTATTTATTTATTTATTTAAAAGCCGCGATGCACTGAAGCCGCATGATTTGAAGCGCGAAGTAGCGAGGGATCCCTGTACTGTCTGTCTGTCTTCCTTTCGGCTTTTTCCCTTTTACTCGGGAGTCGCCACAGCGAATCATCTGATTCGCACATTTGATTCGGCAGAGGTTTTTACGTCGGATGCCCTTCCTGTCACAACCCTTTTTAGCAAGGGACAGAAACACGCTGACGGCTTTGCAGCTCCTCTTTACGAAAGTCAGCAATGGTTCTTTTACATGAACCTCACACCATAGACAGTGACAGACATGGCCCGCCTTTGATAACCCAGTTAAGCTGCACTGGGGGGGACAGTGACAACCTTGTGGAGAGTGGGACTCGAACCTCCAACCTTTGGATCAGCGATCCAGCGCCCTATACCACTAGACCACCATTGCCCCCTGTACTGTACTATATGCGCCATTTTCTTAAATTTTCTTTCTCAAGACTGTATCTCACTGTTACTTGTGTGAAGCAACTGTGTGAACACAATGTCCTGCAGGACCAATAAAGTATTCTGATTCTGATTCGAATGTAAAATATACCAAATACAGAACTGCATGAAAAACCCAAATTACATAATAATTTTAAATTTATTGAAAAATCTGTAAGAAGTAAGTTGATGATTTTTTTTTTTTTTTTTTTTTTTTTTTTTTTTTTTTTTGCCTCTAGTTATATGAATCAGCCACATCGGTGTTAGATATCTATCGGCGTCCCCTTTTCTCTCAATATTGTCTTTTGAAAAGATCACTGATATGCTGTAGGCTCATAGTGGATAGATATGATCAAAATCCGCAGAAGCCTCATGAATTCACACCAAATTGTAACTGTCAGTTAATTGAGCAATGACTACTGGACCACTTTAGACTTTGTGGACAGCACACAAATAAATAAAGTAATGCAATGCATAGTGCAGTCTCATTATCATTTGAACAAAGAATCTCCAGCATGTCAGGTGTAAAGCATATTTGTATGTGTGCTACATATTCCCTTGTCAAGATGTGTCTTGTGCAGTGGTTCAGAACCATTGAGACATGGTGTATGCAGTTAAGAGGCGAGTATGGTGGGTCTTGCATTACTGACAGAGGATTGACATGCCGTTTACCATATTTGTGAATTCAGTATTTCAGTCATGGCAAGCTAAAGGGGAGGCTGATGCTCTGACTGACAAGCTGCCCTACAAAATGGAAATTTGAGCAAACCATTTCATATTCATGCCTTAATTTAAATTCTGAAGTGGATGTGAGTTTCCTTCCAAATGTGCTCTGATATAATGCCGTGGTATAGCTTTTGTTGCGGCTATAAAATAGTACTTTTTTAAGTGCAACATTATTTGGGATAATTCAAAAGGAAGAAACAACAAAGTGTGTGGCAAAGCTATAAAAAGATATTTAATGCACTTTTACCAGTCTGCGGAACTGTCCTGCAGGACTGAACAGCATTTTCCACCTGAAAACGGTTTTGTACGTTAGTTGAGATCTGGTGATTTTAAAGGGTATTGCAGAGGATTTCATCTGCTCTAGAGCTGTCATGTCCGACAGATTGTGGCAGAGTCAGCCTAGAAGAGACCATATTTTTAAATGGTTATACTGCATGTACAAAAAACACATTGGACATACAATGTATAGCTTTAGAAACAAAATCACTCATAACGAATTAATTATTTTATTTTCATGAACCAAACACTAATGATCTTCCAATTTCTGAATGTGAAAGTTGTAAATTGTGTGATAGTCTACATATTGAAATGTATGTGAAGCTTGCTGAAACAGTAATAAAGGTTGGGGGGGGGGGGCACCTTTACACACTTGGCAAAAAGAATTCATATATACTTTCATTTTCCTTCTCTTTCCAGCAAATATTTAGTAAAGTTTAAATGTTCCTGAAGGTCTGGTTTCTACAGACCAGACTTATCAGGATGGAACAGATTTCTGTGAGTTAAGTCGGCTAGACTAATGCACTTCCTCTAACAAGTGTGTGAGCTTGCATAATTTCTACCCAAAACCATTTATAATCTGACAAGCCATAATGAAGGCTGGTAGACTTATTACCCTGAAAGATAAACTTTAATCACGCTTCGTTGCCTTCCTTCTATTTGAGCATGCCCCAGCATATCCTACATTGTAAGCACTGTGATAAGAACAAATAACAAATCTGAAGGCCGTTAAGGTTCATTGTTTGAATGTGAAGGGCAAGCTAATGTCATTATGGGTAAGATTGCCACTACTGACCTCTAATCAGTGAGCACTCTATTTATTCAAATCATGAAAAGATAAATTAATAGGTCTTCAGGTAGTCCTCTTTTTGAGTGTGGTAGTGTCTCAGGAGTTATGTGAAGCTATATATTTGTCTGTCTTCAGTATTGTAAAAGATAAAACAGTGATTTGTGTCTTCTAAAAATAATCCTTGGGCTTTAAAACACTTTTTGTACGAGTATATATTTATTTAATTAAATTTAAGTTGTATATCCGAAACAATTTTTTTTTACAGCATTTCTGACGATCTCAAACTTCAAGATCAGAAATTTTGTTTACATTGGACACAGTCCATGACGACCGAAATTACATTCGCTTTTATATTCACTAGATTTTATCCATATTCACTTGTCTCTGCATTCTGTCTCCCTCACTGACCTTCTTGATCTTAAAAACTTGATTAATGAAAAATGGATTCTGTAAATGGAAAATCCAGGTTATACTTTTGATTTGATTTTTTTTTTTTTGAAGTACTCAAAGCTTTACTGTACATGTTTCAATAATAACTTGAGTCTCTGGCATTATAAATCCCTCCAGTCTTTATAGGAATACATTGATAACGGTTTTGAAAGGATGTTTAGGATGTGTGTATAGTGAATAATAGTCATAGCGTTTTTTTTTTTTTCTTTTTTTCCCCCTTTTTTCTTTAAGTTTAAGCAGTGGGCTGAAGCAGTTTTAAGTTTCAAGGTGAGATTATCCAATTTCATAAATACCAAGATGGATATATGGATATATGGATATATGGATATATGGATGGATGGATGGATGGATGGATGGATGGACTGATGGACAGATTAGAAGTTATGCTTGAGGCATCAGCAGTTGTGAGACTTTAGGGCATAAAGTTGAGATTATACAAAGCAATAGACTGTAAGTAAAACTGCAGAAACATTTATGCATGAACAAGATGAAGACAATCAAATAAGACAAAACCAATAAGAGTAAAATCCATGTTTTCAATTCATCATCTGTAACATACATTATGCTCTCAATGTTCAGTATTATGTGCTAAACCTTTTTTTTTAATTGTGTCCGCATTTTTGAGAATTTTTTTTTTTAAATTATTTAGATCAACATATATGTACGATATTTGGTACCTGACCTTTTTGAAATTATATCGTTTAAAAATGTATTATTATTATTAGTAGTAGTAGTAGTAGATAACGCCCTGTTTGTCATCTTCATGGAGGTTTTCTTGGCATGATTAGTGCAGTGGTTTGCCATTGCCTTCTGTACGATGAGAACCTACGAGCAATTTAGAACGGCCAATTAACCTACTGTGCACGTCTTTGGATTGTGGGAGGAAACCCACGCAAGCACGGGGAGAACATGCAAACTCCACACAGAAACACCCAGGCTGGGAATCAAACCCAGGCCTTCTTGATGTGAGGCGGACGTGCTACCCACTATGCCACCATGCCGCCATGCCGCAATAATAATAATAATAATAATAATAATAATAATAATAATAATGTGGGGCCGGTGGCGTAGTGGTTATGGTGCTGCACTCATGATTGGGAGGTTGTGTATTCAAATCCCAGTTAGACCCCCACTGTGCCAAGACGCCTCGTCAAGGTCTTAACCACATGAGTACCCCTGTACACCCAACAGTATAAATGGGTACCAGTAAAAATATACTGGGAAGGTAACCTGCGATGGACTACCGTCCCATCCAGGAGGAGTTGAACTCCTTTTCGCTTCATGCTATGGAAACTGGGGATAAGCATTGGCCTGATGAGCCACTGGGCTCGAGTGCAAAAAGCCCAACAGACTTAATAAATAATAAGAATAAGAATAATACATTTGATGTTTCAAATGGTAACTATTTAAATATTGTATTTTTTGGCTGTAGTATCCCATGCAGTCTATGGTTATTACGAAAGTCATTAGTCTGAAATTCACTAAGTCTGCACTGTAAAGTGATTCAGCCCTCCAATACCTCGTGAATTATGCATGGTGAGCCCAAAGTCAACTGGATTGCCCCCACCCCACCCCACACCTCCCAACATTGTCCTTGCAGATAATTATTATAGATAATTGATGGATAAATAAATGGATGGATTTGAATTATTTACTCGTCTTACTCATCTCAGCTTCTTCTTGACCTGAGTTGGGTCGCAAAAGCAGCAGTTCAAGCAGGGAGGTCCAAATGTCTCTCTTCCCATCCACCCCTCTAGCTTTTCCATAAAGAAATTGATGCGTTCCCAGACTACCTGAAATATAGTCCCTCCATCGTGTTCTGGGTCAACCCCGGGGTCTCTTTTTTGGTTGGACATGCCTGAAACACCACACCAAGTAGGCATTCGGAAGGCCTTCTATTCAGATACCTGATCCACCTCAACTGGCTGCTCTCAATGCTATAAAGTTATATCATTAATGAATTGTATATTGAGACTTAGTCATGGGCAGTCGTGCTGGATCACTGATCTCAAGGGTGGAGGTCCAAGCCCCACTCTCAATGAGTTGTCACTGCCTGCCTAATGCAGCTAACTGGGCAGCATGTAAAAAGAACCATTGCTGACTTTCATGAAGAGTAGGCTGCATAGCCACTAGTTTGTTTTTGCCCTGCAATGGCCTGGTGAGCTGCCCAGGGTGTACTCTGACCTCGCCTCGAGTCAGCTAAGATCAGCACCAGCCTCCCCACGTCCGTAATTAGGATTAAGCGATTCAGAAAATTAATGAAAGTTTATTGTGGCTTATAAATTATGCTTTAATTACATAACAGTATGGATGCCCTAATACCGTTACCCATAATGTACCACATATAACTTGCTTTGGGAGCCAATAAAGGAATTATGTTTTGGGGGAATTTGCTGTCAGAATATTGACAGCAGGATAAGATTATAAGAGATCTCCAGTTTAGCAGACAGCCTGGTTATCTCTGTTGGAGTAGATGAACATCATGGCCTGAATCCCTATAAAGAGATTAAGAAAATCTAGCTATGTTGGTTAAACTATTTTAGTGCGCCTGAAATCCCTTGAGTTTCAGTGGGTAGTGTTTTGAATTATATAATGGGTCCATGAATATTTAGTTTATAATTAGCTAAGAACGATTTAAAAAATGTTTTTATTAAAAATGAAATATCATATGAAAAATAACTTGTGTGTTATTAATTAAAGTGGCATATTGTAGATGAACGGAAAGAACAAAAATTCAGACAAAAATAAACAATTCAGACATTAATATTATTGTTATACTGCCCAATGATGCAAAGAAGGTGAGGTGGACATTGCAAAATAGTCCGATTTATATTAATAAATTCAGTGAAATCCACCAGTCTTGAGTTGCATAATTGTTTTAGTATACAACATTAGCACTTAAAAGCATACTTAAATGATGTTGTATTGTTTATTTCTGTTTTTTTTTTTTTTATTTTATTTTTGTAATGTTTCAGGACAGACACAGGCGAGCTCGAGTACAAGCAGGTGCGGAGCCTAAGATAGGGGTGTCCAATCTTATCTGCAAAGGGCCATGTGGGTTCAGGTTTTCACTTCAACCAAGCAGTAGCCACACCTTCCACCTCTTTCAATCACTGATTATAAAAATAAAAGGGGAAAAAAAAAAAAAAAAAAAAACACCTAAATTGCACATTAGTGTTTCAATTCTGAGATGGGGCCATCTAGGTGAGATCACTTTGCTTTATGATCTCAAAATGGAGAAGGTGAAAGATCATAAACCTCACAGCTCAAAAGATAAGAAAAAAATACTGATGAAGGTTAAAATGCTTTCAGTTCATTCAACTTTACCAATAATTACACTGATATTGATACACTGATGTAATTGTTTGCTTCATCGCATATTTTATGTTATTTGAGTTTGATTTTCAACAGTAAAGTGCTATCACTAAGATCTAAGATATCTGCCATCCGGCTTCAAATTTGAAGCACTAATGTTTAATCTAGTGGCTTTTCTCTTTTTCTTTCTTTTTTTTTATTTATTTCTTTATTTTTTTGAGAGCAGTGATTGAAACAGGTGAAGGTGTGGCTACTGTATGGTTGATGTGAACACTGGCCCTCTGCGGATAAGATTGGACACCCCTACCTCTTGAAACCATTTTCAAGGTTTTTTTTTTTTTTTTTAATACCATGTGGAAATATAACAAAAAGAAAATTAAATGAAGATTTTTATTGTTTATATTTACATATTTTTCATGACTGGACAGATGAGCTGTGTGTTTTGTGCCGAGTTAATAAGCTAAATTGAGTGTTCTGAGCATACTCATTCAAAATTAGTGCATACTACATGGGGACAGAATGAAATTAGCTCAGTAATGGTATGCTTGTACATTTTTACAGATGTTTGTATACACTACCACAGCATAGAATAAAACCAAACAGAAGGTCATTTTAGTAATTACATATGGTCCGGTGAGTTCTACTTGTTGAGCAGAGCTAATAGCTGAGAGCTAATGGTTAGCAACATTAAAACATTTCTACTTTTAATAAAATTAAAAGTATTGTTATCAGAGCTGTGCAATATAACCAGTTAATCGGTTTAAACCGGTTTGAACATACTCTGAAGCAAAACCGTTTTTTTATTTTAATTTTTTTATTTTTTCTTACATGCATTCGGAAACCTTTGCAAAAGTAAAAAAAAAAACTTCAGATATTCCCACTAATAGAACCAGAAATAATGCTTTCGTTGGAAAAAAATGTTGGACAGCGGAAATTCCAGCACGTCATCCTAACATAATCGTGTGTCCGTCCTCTTATCTACAGTCATTCAGTGTGTGGCGAGCCAGGTATAAAAAGACTAATGCCGTGATTGGGCAGTGCGGATGTCACAAAGGCCTACAGCCAATATAATTTGTTTTTATACAAAATATGGAAATTCACGTTAAAAACACAACTATGGTTCATGTTGCTAATTGCTCAGAAATTTACTGACCTACTGCATTCAGATTTTCGCTTAAACATTTATTTTAAAATGAGCAAAAGAGGGAATCGGCCCCAGATTCTGGTAAATTGCATTCCACTTCTTTCCATCATAATGATCATATTGAATGTGATTTATATGATAAATGATATTGTATGTTATTATTGTAAAGTTCTAAAGTTTGGCGGACTTTCCTGAGCCGTCAGTATCACTGTAAGTGTTATACATGTGGCACGTGCACAGCAGTCCTATGCACATCGCTATAATTGCATATATATATATATATATATATATATATATATATATATATATATATATATATACACTCCTTGCTTTACGTTCATTTGTTTTACATATTTTTCGACTTTACGTTTAAAAAAAATGTCAAATTTTGAGTTTAGTGTGCCCTCTGTAGTATGAGACGAACCTACATAGTACACTGACATAATACACACATGACAAACAACAGACTGAACGTGCCCCTCCTTTTTCCCAGTTCACTGCATGTTACCCTTGTGTTAAGACGTCATCTCTGTGATCTTTGTGTTTACACTGTTTTGAGGACTTTTGTAACCCGGAACAAATATGGTTGGTCAGAAGCGTAAGCCTACTAGTGATCACGGTAATCAGAAAAAGCGGCAAACCATCTCATTAGAAACGAAGACGGCTATTATCAAGAATATGGATGCTGGTGAAAAACACGTGCATGTTGCACGATTCTTCCAAATGGCTCCGTCGACTATCAGAAAGATCGCATCATAGAGAATATTAAAGGTTATATTTGATGCTGTATTTGATATTTTATGAGTGAATTTGATTAAAATGTATCTATTTGAAATATTTTGCTTGAATTGAATTTATTTGAAATTAATGTTGATATTATTTGATATATTTGATATTATTTTACAATGTTATGTTTATAATAATTGATTTAGGGGTGTTTTATGAGATACGGTAATGGTACTTATGGATGTATAGTACAGTATGAGCGTCATATGTCACTGGAACATCCAGTCACAACTTACGTTTTTTTTTTTTTTTTTTTTGGTTTTTCTTTCACCTTACATTCGGCCATCCGGAACCGAACTAAAATATAAGTCAGGAGCATCTGTACATGTGTTGGTAACATTGTTATATATAAATAGATGAATCTACTGCTCATAGGGTCACATTTTTTTTTTTTTTTATTCATTGAGGCTAACCTATAATAAGTTAGTATACAGGACTAAGGAGACCATTACTGTGTCTTTGCAGGCATGAAACAAAGACATTGTCTCAGTGACTTGAAAGGGTTTTTACCGGCAATGGTGTTGCATGTTTAAGCATGCATCACACAGAGCAAATTATATCTAATGCAAAACCAGTGTCAGCCTATTAAAAGTGCAGAGTTCCATTAACCTGAAAACATGTATTCCATAAGGGTGAGACACACTACCAAGCATTTTCTTCCCTTTCCTTTTCTAAGACACACAAATCTGTTTTTATTTGGGTCAAATGCAATGCATGTTTTTCAACAAATAAATCACAACACCATTCCAATCCCAGTTGTCCAAGGAGTGCTGTGTACCTCTGTGCTTGTTAACTCATCTCATTTCTCATGATGTATGGCCAGGCTGTTCAATTGGCAGGAGACACCTTGTACTGGCCCTTTAAGTTGGCTGTTCTGTTTTTTTGTTTTTTGTAAAAATGTATTTCAAACTATTAATGATAAAAAAAAAAGAAAGAAAGGAAAAAAAAAACCCTGAAGTCAATATATTGAGACAACTGTCTCTCACCAGATTAGGCCAGGTTCACTGTGGCACCAGGTGCGATCAGGAACCAATCACTGTTTGAGGTATCCACCCACACTGTGTTTTTATAGTAATTTGGATAAAATGTCTCTTTTATACTTTAACCCCCGTTACATCGTACTTCAATTCATGCAGCGTCGCTTTTTTTTTTTTTTTTTTTTTTTTTTTTTTAATATTCATCAAACTTAAAAAATAAGGAAATTAAGGAAGAATAGAGGGAAAAGTTAAGGAAAATGCCACAAAAAGGCCGTGAAAAAAAAAAACAAAAAAAAAACAAACTCCAATCAAACACAAAACAAAACAAAAAACAACACACACACACACACACACACACACACACACACACACACACACACACACGCACACACACACACACACACACACACACACACACTCAGATATGCACCACACATAAAAATCTAAGTAGTTTTGTTAGTTTTTATTTTTTATTCTTGTTTTTCAGCATTTTCCTGAATTTCTTTATTTTTTTTATTTTTCAATGAATATTTTTGAAAAACCTGCGATGCACTGAAGCCGCAGAAAGTGAAGCTCGAAGTCGCGAGGGCTCACTGTATATGCATTTCGATGTTGTTGTTGTACTTTACTGTATCTGTAGGATTTAATATGATTAGTCGTTTTGAGCACATCTTTATTCGATTACCCATCTGGGATTGCTTTCATGACCCAGCCCCCATTCCAAATTAATTGAATGTCCCTGATGTATGGTGTAGGGCTGGCATCACACATTAGCATTAACTATATGTCATGTTCTCCCTCTGCTGAACAACCCAAGCCAGCATGCTCTTGGTTCTTATTGCTCTCCACCTGATCATCATGAACCAGTCCCACTGAGATCCCCTCTAGAATTGGATCAATGCTTGATGCTGTACTCATTCTTACTTCTACATGTTTGTTTTTGTTTGTTGTACTTTTGTCGTTTCAATCTTCTTCTTCTTTTTCTTTTGCCACAGCAAATGATCTGCCTCCATCTCTCCCTATCCTCTGCATCTTCTACTCTTACTCCAACGACCTTCATGTCCGCCTTCACCACATCCATAAATCTTCTCTTTGGTCTTCCTCTGGGCCTTCTGCCTGGTAGTTCCAACCTCAGCATCTTACTACCAATATACTCACTATCCCTCCTCTGTACATGTCCAAACCATCTCAATCTAGCCTCTCTGACTTTGTCTCCAAAACATCTAACATGTGCGGTTTGTCTTTTCAATAATATATTATTATTATTATTATTATTATTATTATTATTATTATTAATGTGTTTATCTCTTGTTTGCAGATGACATTGTGATCTGTAGTGGGAGCAGAGAACAAGTGCAGGTAAATCTAGAGAGGTGGAGGTATGCCCTGAAAAAGAGAGGAATGAAGGTTACCCTCAGTAAAACAGAATCCATGTGTATGAATTACAAGGACCCAACAGGAGCGGTGAGGTTACAGGGAGCAGAGATAAAGAAGGTGGAGGATTTTCAGAACTTAGGCTCAACAATCCAGAGCAGTGGAGAGTGTGGGAAAGAGGTGAAGAAGCGTGTGCAGGCTGGTTGGAATGGTTGGAGAAAAGTGTCTGGTGTGATGTGTGATAGAAAGGTATCAGAAAGAATGAAAGGAAAAGTGTACAAGACGGTGTTGAGGCCAGCGATGTTGTATGGTTTAGAAACAGCGCTGGGGAAATGTCAGGTGGCAGAGCTGGAGGTAGCAGAGATGAAAATGTTGAGGTTCTCTTTGGGAGTAACGAGGACGGACAGGATCAGGAATGAGTACATCAGAGGGACAGCACGTGTAAGATGTTTTGGAGACAAAGTCAGAGACGCTACATTGAGACGGTTTGGACATGTACAGAGGACGGATATGGATATATATATATATATATATATATATATATATATATATATATATATATATATATATATATAGATAGATAGATAGATAGATAGATAGATAGATAGATATACAGATATTTAAACATGTGTGTTATAGATTATATAGTCTGAAACAATGTGAGTGAGATGAGATGGAGGAATGACATCTTCTTTTTTTTCTTTTATATTAATAACTGCTTATAACTGCATTCATTTCAGGGATTCAGAAATTCATGGGCTTATATCAAACCTAAAAATTCATCAAAGGTCACATTCATAAAAAATATTAATCTCAAAGAGAAGCTGACATTTCATGTATAGGAGCCCATCCACCACTATTACTATTTTTTTTTAAATTAAATGGTATTTATTTTTAGTTTTTTTAATTAAATTGAAAATGATTTCACCCGAGGTAGTGGTGGTCTAGTGGTATAAGGCGCTGGATCGCTGATCCAAAGGTTGGGGGTTCGAGTCCCACTCTCCACAAGGTTGTCACTGCCCCCCCCCCCCCCCCCCCCCCCCCCAGTGCAGCTAACTGGGTTATCAAAGGCCGGCCATGTCTCTCACTGTCTATGATGTGAGGCATGTAAAAGAACCATTGCTGACTTTCGACAAGAGTAGGCTGCAAAGCCGTCAGCATGTTTCCGCCCTGCGATGGCCTGGCGAGCTGTCCAGGGTGCACTCTGCCCTCGCCCTGAGTTGGCTGGGATGGGCACCAGCCTCCCCGCGACCCTAATTGGGATGAAGCGGTTACAGAAAATGATGAACTGATGATGATTTCACCCGTTTTCGATTAAAATTTCTGTCTGACTGTCAGTCTGTTTATTCGTCTATACATTACTAAGTTGTTCATTATGTCACCATAGTCATTGGCACCACTGGTCAAGATGTGTTCTTTCGCTTCTAATAAATTCCGGGTTTTTTCTTAGTAATATAGGATCACAATGAAAAAAAAAATGAAAAAATCCAACCTCGGCAGCACATTCATTAGCATTCCGATGTTAATACTTTTGCCACCAAAACGGATCTTCGGCCATTTCGTTTCACAATCTCGCTCAACAATCCAGCAACCTAGGTTCTCTACTCTGCCCTCTCCTCTTCAGCTCACTCCATAGGTTTTCAGTGGGGCTGAAGTCTGGGGACTCAGATGAGCTCGATTATATGTCCGGTGAGCCATTTCTGTGTAAATTTGGCCACATGCTTAGGGTGATTATCTTGCTAAAAACCTCATTGACGATCCATGTTCAGGTTCGGGCCGAGGCCAGCAGTTTTTGATTTAAAATGACCTGAGGTTTCAAAGCGATTGTGATACCATGCACCCTTACAAGGTTCCCAGGGACTCTGGAAGAGAAACAGGTCCACATCACCAATCCTCCACCATACTTCACAGTGGGCATGAGGTGATTTTCTGCAAACTTTATTTTTTTTTTTTTTTTTTTTGTGTGTGTGTGTGTGTGTGTGTGTGTGTGTGTGTGTGTGTTGCCCCAGACCCACTTAGATGGTTTATTGCCAAAACACTCTATCTTGGTATCATCTGACCAACGCACATGGGCCCAGTCGAAGTCCCAGTACTGCTTAGCAAACTCCAGAGGTTTGTGTTTATGACTGTGAGTGAGAAAGGGTATTTTCCTTGCATACCTCCCAAACAGCTTCTTGGCATGAAGATGGTATCTGATGGTTGTTTTGGAGACTTTGTGACCTCAAGATGCTACCGTTTGAGCTTTAGCGAATGTTTGTTTCTCTTACCTCCTGCTCACTGTGACTGGTGGTACAATAACCTTGCGTCCTTGTCCAGGCTTGTTTACCACTGTTCCAGATGTTTTAAACTTTTTTAATGATTCTTCAGACAGTAGATATGGGCAGATGCAGGCAAGCGCCATTGCTTGACTTGTGAAGGTTAACACAAATTTGTCTAACTTGAATGGAGTGTTCCATTATCTTCCCCTTGTTAAAGAGTGGATGAGAGAAATGGCTTCTGTGTCAGGTCATATTTATACCTCAGGGAAACAGGAAGTGATGAATTCAACGCTGAATGTTCCGAGATACGCTGATCAACTTTGTAAACTACTGTAGAAATGACAGAAATACTTTAATTATATTTATTTCCTAAGAATTTCTAGGGTGCCTATAATCATTGAACAGATGATTTTATGAAAAGTAATTATTTCTTTGTAAAAAATAAAAATAAAAAAAAAATAAAAAAATCACTTGAGTGGACGGTGTCATTTGTGCATTTTATGTCTTGTATTGTTATTGAGAACAACATTTCCCCCTCAGTGCTAATAGCACAGCTGTTATGTTACCATGTGGTTTTGTTTATTTCATGTAATTGTGGTGCATTTTATCCAGATTGTCTTGTCTTCAAATGTGTCCTGTCTTCTGTTTATCTTTATATCATGCCATGGTTTTTCTTTCCATTGTTTTGATGTGAAGTTTTACCATAAGTGCTGTTCATTTGGCTTTTCTGGCTGTCATCTAGATTATACTTATTTCATGTTTCCTGTTGAAGTTTTGACTCCGATAGACAGATTTAGACCAGACAACTTAATTGCCATTCAGTTTACTATGAGTGTACAAGGAAAGAAATTTTATTGCAAATGGCTCAGCAAATCATTGGCATACCGAAACTGTAGATATAGATAGTAAAAAACAAACAAAAAAAAACAACAACAAAAAAAAAATTATATATATGTATGTATACACACACACACACTATAAATGGCAATGGTAAAGAAACACTAATGATGATAGACTCCTAAAATAACATAGCATAATGTTTGCACACACACACCTCCACAATTCTCATAGCTTCGTTCATGGATTCAATTTATTTTGCTGTTGAGGATGGAAGTAAGCAATACCATGCACTATTACATTAAATATCTTGGATAGCTTGAATTAAAATATTATAAATTCTTGAAGGGACACAAGTGAATTTAGACTGAATATTTTAATAAAACGCGATGCAGAATTTCACAGGGAATGTGAATGTGATCTGTTGAACACTACAATTGTAAGTCAAAATAAAGAACCACAGATTTGTCATTGCTTGCTTACTAGATTTGGTGGCAGTAGTGGCCTGGTGGTAAAAGGTGCTGGATCACTGATCCTAAGGTTGGGGGTTCAAGTCCCACTCTCCACAAGGTTGTCACTGTCCCCCCAGTGCATCTAACTGGATTATCAAAGGTCGGCCATATGTCTCGCTATCTATGGTGAGACATTCATGGAAAAAATAAAAAATAAAAAAATGCCGACTTTTGTAAAGAGCAGCTGCAAAGCCATCAGCCTGTTTCTGCCCCTTGCTAAAGGGTTGTGTCAGGAAGGGCATCCGACGTAAAAACCTATGCCAAATCAAATATGAAAATCATTAATATGACTTCCATGAAGATGGAGGCAGATGAT